>PVIJ01008216.1:0-76032 GCA_004024925.1 Scalopus aquaticus
CTGACAAACAGAAACTACAGAAATTCATCACTACCAAACCCCCACTCCAAAGAATATTAGGAGAAGTCATGAAGACAAAACCAACAGAAGAAAGACCAGGAAACACAGAATAAGGTAAGAAGTAGAACCATAAAAGAGTAAACAAACAAGTAAAAAATATGGACGACAGTATATCAATATTAACTCTAAATGTAAATGTGGAGGATATTTAATAACCTCGAAAAGAGCATACATCAGTTTCACATGCCCAGTACTTATTCCACCACCCCACCCCACCCCACTCATAATACCTGATTTCCTCTGGGAAGTTATCAATCCTCCTCACCCATTTCATATGGTTTGGATAGCCTAGACCCCAGAGCTAGAGATGCAATCTAAGCCAGCTGAAGTGTTCTACTCAGTGTTCTACATAATAACCCCTTGGTTACTACGATTAGTTCCAGAATAAATCCATAGCCCAACTTGGTCCAATGAGATTCACACCCAGGACACACCAAAACTGGAATATTCAGGGAGTCTGCATTCTTGCCCCCTGGACAAGATAAGCTAAGATATAGGCTTTAAACTTAGAAACACTGGTAGTCATCTTGCCACTCAAAGCACAGAGGCTGCATGAGAATGGAGTCAACACCAAGAAAGCAGAGGCAAGAAATACCAAATCCCTGTGACATTTGTGTGAGTTCTTGGATCCATGTTGGCCTAAAGCTATATGAGATGACATACTTCTTTTCTCTGTCCATGACGTTTAGAATTTAATTGTCTTTACTTAGAACACACATAGTAATGTGCAATGTGTTAACATTTAATTAGTGATTGTAGAATGGAAAATAACTGATGAGGTAAGTGGCTTGTCTCTGTCACCAAGCTGAATCTACCCTAACTTTAAATAACAGTTCTTTCTCCTCTATCAAACTTTTCTCTAATAAATGAAGCTATTGTTCAGTTTAAGAAAAAAAAAAAAGATTTAGGCCAATAGATTTTGGTATAATTGAAAGATTTTTCTGGATTGGTTTGAATGGTTATTCTCTTTTTCCATTACAATATGAGAATCTGTCATAGCGATACAAAGATAATTTCAAAACACCAGAGTGGTATAGCTTTGTGACCAGTATAGGGAACCAGTAAAAACTCTCTATTTTGAAATTAACTGGAAATACATATAGATCTATCATTTTAAGAACATCCATTCTTGTCCAGGGTCAGAACTACATAAATCTTCACTCAACTTCTGCTTTACCCCCATACTATAATTAAAGCTAAGTTGGCCCTTCATTAACTCAACTATAGACAATAAACTAATTTGACGACGGGTCTCCCTCAGCAATGGATAACTGGGCATGTCTGTTTCCTCAGTGAGTCACAAATGTGCTTGAAACCACTGTTTGTCTTCTGGAAGCCTTGCCCTGGCCACACTAGGAGATGTCCCTGGCTAGATATAAATTTAGATCCCTGTGACATCTCACAGCTGCCACATGGCATCACCCCAGAGCTGTGTCCGAGCCCCAGGCACAGAAGGACAGCATGTGAGCCCTATATTGCCAAAAAGATGCTCCGTCTGTGTCTGTGTCTGCATCTCTGTCTGTATGTTTTAAAATCTCAGGGCTTAAATCAAGCAATGAAATATTCATGGCGATCTAAAGTAGTGGGCAGGCTAACGGCTTTCTTATGGGAATATCAATATTCTTGGAGCCAGCCTTAATCCAATATTCAGAAAGCTTCTCTTCCCACTTCATCACTTTGGGTTCAGACTTATTTTCAGAAGTCTCTCCACCCTTTCACAAACCTGCTGCATTAACAGGATGGGTGGTGGCGGGAGGGTCAAGGGCAAAGCTCGGTGAGAAGGAGGAGGCAGGGCAGAGTGTAGGTGCAGGCCAGGTATGAGGAGGGACCATTCTCTCTCAGGCAATCTTGGGTACATCAGGAGAGATGTTTAGTATGGCCACTCTGGGAAAGTGGGTAATGTGTGCAGAGTCGGGTGACTGGTTTCAGTGTTTTCGTCTGGTCTATGAGTCCAGGTGTGTACGTAGGATTTTCCTTCCTGGCAAGAACCAGAGGGCGGGGTGGAAGAGGGAGAGGGGAAGGTCCTGACCAGTGTCATGGAAGGAAATTATTGCTGGAGAACGAACATATTTTCCTCATCCATTCTCTGTCACATTTGGGTGCTTCTCCTACGGGCAGAAAGAGGTAGAGGATGAGCACCTACAAACACCAACCTCACCCAGCAGACAGCTGGTGTCACACAATGACCCCTTCCTGTCCTCTTCCCCACCTGGCCCTCGGGCCTGCCCACCTCCACTCCCCAACAACCACATGCCTGCCCTTAAAGTAGAGTGGAATTCTACATTCTCCTTTTCCCTTCTTAGTCTCTCAGTTCAGACTGCCAAAAATGGGGCCAGTTAGGATGGTGGTTTCCTGATGTGGGTACCTGTCCCTCAGCACTGGAATAAGGCCTGCCAACTTGTTCCAAGTCTGCCTGCCCAAAAGCCATGAAGCAGGGACTGGTCTGTGTTACTGAGACCTATCCAGCACTGCCCTTTCGGGTGCCCCAGGAGCTGGGGAGGCAGAGAGAGACTTCTTGGAGACTGGTGCCCAGAGCGGGACTGCCAAACCAAGCTGGGGACTGAGGAGGCCCAGTTACAGGCATGGTCGAGAGACGTAGGTGTGGGCAGCAGGATGGTGGCGGGAGAAGGCTGCTCTCCACATACAGCCCCTCTCCCACCAGCTGGCTTCTCTCCAGCAAGAGTTAGTGAGCAGCAGTGTTCGATGCTAGGCCCCAAAGGTTGTCAGTCGGCTAGAAACCCTACCCTGGGGCCAGAAGGAGGTAGAGAGGGGCCTCTAGCCGTGGGCATGGCCCTGTGTATTTCCCACCCGAAGACTAAATCTTCATATACAGGCTGGAAAAAATAAAAATGTTTTCAACTTTCTATGCTTTAGAGTCTATGTGCTATAAATCTGGGGGAAAAGCAATAGTGGTCAATTTAACAAATCAAGTCATTGTATTTCATCTTACACGCTGAGGCTTCCAGACCACAGTGCTTGGAAAAGAGAAGCTCCCAGACTCAGCGCAGGGAGTGAGGTACTGGGATCCTCTGTGGAGAAACACTTTGAGGCACTAAATAGAACAGCTTGATCAACACAATAAAAAAAAAAAAAGTGCAGGAAATAAGAGGCATGAGAAGACACTTCTTTATTCATGACATCTCTGAATAAGCCCACTACAATTCCTTAGAGGAAGGTCAAGGGTCCTCATAGCCCCCAAGGCCTGGGCCACATCTGCTGCTCTCTAACATTTCTCCCACTCTGGCAATATGTAGGCCAGGGGGTGTTATTTTGTAGGGACACTGCTTGTTAGTCTAGTGGGGACAGAGCCTGGTACCC
This sequence comes from Scalopus aquaticus, assembly GCA_004024925.1. Classification (NCBI taxonomy): domain Eukaryota; kingdom Metazoa; phylum Chordata; class Mammalia; order Eulipotyphla; family Talpidae; genus Scalopus; species Scalopus aquaticus. The sequence continues at coordinate 3,379 of PVIJ01008216.1, forward strand.
CACTGTCACACAACTGCAAAGGCCAAAGGTCACCATTTCCTATCTTCATAATAGTGAGTCCTTAAAAGATGCTACTCCCCACCGCTCACCCACCCATATCTTCACAAGACAAAGCAAAAAAGTCTAAAGCAACAGGATCCAGAGGAGATATGTATTTCTGATGTTAAGGCCTTATGCTTTCATAGAATCTGGTGCCATGCTTTAGCTTACCTGCTGTGTAACCTTGGGGTTTTTTTTCACCTCCTTCGGCCTTAGTTTCCTCATCTTCAAAATGAAGATAATAGTAGTATATATCCCAGGGGTTGTTGTGATGTAAATGAGTTAATATAAAGATTTTTAGAATACATCGTAATTGCTATTGTGTTAGCTCATATTATTGCTATGATAATTATTGGTGCCCCAGAATGTTTGTTAAGTGGAAGTCATGTCAAGTTTCCATGGAGAAAATGTCCTCATTGGATAGTCAATCTGGAGATACTGAAACAGTTAGTCTGCCCTCAAACTATATATATAACTCAGATCACATCATGATCCAGTTTGATTCAGCTCCTCCAAAGAAGTTTAACGCCTTTGATATAAATAGGTGACTGTGATATGAATAGTTCTTGGATGAGGAGTTGATCCTCTCTCAGCTGGAGAAACTTCATCAAGGATTTAGCAAAACTCCCACACCCACTTTCTTTGAACCCAGGAGTGACAGACTATGATCCCATGGAAAAGCCAGAATCATTGTCTTATGGTCCATTCTCTGTTCTTCCTAAACCAATGACTCTAGAACATTACGGCACAATATTGATGGCTAAGATAAAGTCGCTGTTGATATATTCTCAATCTGAGAGCCACACATTCTGAGGTAAAAATGGATCCACTGTGTGAACCAATATCTGGCATTTAATGTGATACAAATAACTAGTGTCAAGTTGTGATTGAGGCCTTGTAATACACCCTGCTGAACACTTTTTTTTCTTTAATACTTACAATATCCTTATTAGTAGGTCAATTTTACTTTTTCCCCCCTTTTACTGATGAAGCACCTGAAACTCAGAGAAGTTAAGCAATTTGCCCAAGGGCAAACAGCTATTAAAGACAGACTAGGACCAAATCAAACTTTATCTGACGCCTAAGCCTGTCATTTAACCATTAACCTTTACTCCCAGTTATACTTAATCCATTTTTAAAGGAAATACCATATCTAGATAGGATATTGGAATGGTTTTGTGAAATCAATATAGATTCTTAATAGATGTTAAGATCAGTGGAGAGCTGAATCTTTTCTTGGGAGTACTTAAATGGGATTGATAAGGCTTCTTCTTAGAGATATCTTTGAAAAGCTAAATAGGATGAGGATGATGTCCAGGAGAAAAGAAACACAAATGTTTCTAAGGATAACCCATGGAAAAGTGAAACTATTTGGAGGATTTTGAGGTCCAGGGTGCCTCACCAAAATGGCAACAAGGCCAAGATCACCTGGCTTGGCTTTCCCCAGGCAAATATCTTAGTGTGGGGGAACAGCAATAAACCATTGATTACAGGCTGGTTCACATCACAATCTTCTCTAAAAAAACACAAAGTCCAGGGCTTCCATCTCTCTCTCTCTCTCTCTCTCTCTCTCTCTCTCTCTCTCTCTCTCTCTCTCTCTCACTCTCTGTGTGTGTGTGTGTGTGTGTGTGTGTATCCCCAAGCTTTTGGACAAGACAAAAAGGCCAAGTCTTGAATCAAGAGACCAACTGATATAAAAAGTCCCTTTGCTAGCTTAGTGTGCCCATGTGAATAAATCTGGAGCAATTATACTGGTGAGGAGGAGTTATTGCATTTAGGTAGGAATGAGGAACAAACAGGTCAGTCCTCACACTGGAGGCTGCCTCTAGTCTCACCTAGGACCATAAATGTAGAAGCACTATCTCACTGGCTCTGGTTGCCTGAGATTAGCACCCTGCCAATGGCTCAACTCCCAGGTGGTCAAAGGTTCCAGGTGTCGGTTTTGACAAATCAAGATCTCCTGAAATCACATGCTAATTTAGGTGAACTTGAAGGATGCTCTCATTTCTAGGAATTCTTTGTCCCAGGCACACACTGTCTAACAAGAGTTACTGGAAGATATCAACATAAGGAATCAGGCATTAATTGAGATTTCATGTCAAATGAACATTGTCTCTCTTTCTTCTAAATAAAATTTCAGAAGATCCTTGTTACCAAAGTCAAAAGGAGGGTGAAGTCCTCCCAGAGGCTAGTGTTCAGGTAATTCTGAAAGACCTGTATTCAGCCTTGGAAGATGGACAGAATTTCCTAGTGGGAGTCTATTCTCCCAAGGTAGAGTTGTATTTCTTTTTCCATGCATAAATTACTATATGCCTGGGATGCCCGACAGTGGAGAGGGCAGGAGCACAGGCTTCCTTCCTCGATCGTAGCAAGAAGCCTATTCTGACTAGCCTGAGCACAGAAGCCTCATCATGACAGTCAAGTGACCCCATGTTGACATCCCGAACATACGGGATTATTCCATTTAAAAACAGTCATTGAAATTCATCTGAGCCATCATATTTACGATTTTTTAGTTCTCATCTTTCATAACTAGCTGGTTATTCTGGTTTCTGACTTCTTGTTACCTTTGAGATGGGACTTTCTGGCATTTCCCTGTCACTACTGACTATCCACTACCATCTGGATATCCCCCCTAAATGCCACTTTTCAGACCTCCTCAAACAAAGCCAATGGTGTCCGTGGTCTCTGCTACTTTCCAAGCCCACCCAAACTCCATCACTGTCATGTCCCATCATAACAAAGCATGTCACATGGAACTGACTTTAGGAGAAAATTAATGACAATCCACCATCTGTTTTCCTGATCATCATGAGGACTTGAGCTTCAGCTCTTGGATTCTCAGAAGAGAACAAACTCTCAGAGAGAACAAATGATGTTCTGTCAACAAACAAGCACTGGGAATCAATCTCCTGTGTGCTGGACACTGTTCTAGGTATTGGGACACAAGAAACAAAACAGGCAAGGTCCTTGATCTCAAGGAACATGCACTCTAAAAAGGAAACACAACAGCTTGTTAATATGTTTTGAACCATATTTTATAGGGAACTCAGACATCAGAGTAGTAGCAATAAAGAGATGAAGGCCTTCTTAAGAATGTGTTTTCAATATTTTCCCCTCTCTAACTCTTTTAAAAGGATGCTGGTCTGGTCTCATCAGAAAACGTATTAAGGGGGATGAGAAATAATTAAAACTTTATAAAACAGTCTTTGCTCCAAAATCATTTTAAAGTCACAGAACCAAATAACTACAGTAACTCAGAAAATACGGTACCCTACTGGGCACTCAGCAAACGCAGTAATTACTCTTGGTTTCTGCTTCCATTTCCATTATAAGTACCAGTTACAAGTCTCAAAGGAAATAGTTCAGCTGTTTCTGTTTTAACATTTTGCCATCCCAATCTTTCAGACTTTCCAAATTAAGTGGACAAATGGCCATGACTCTTTCCCTTCACTTTAAATCACTTTTGTCCCCCATCCTCCAAAAACCAAAGTGATAAATATACTAAAATTGCTAATTTCTACTGAAAGTAATATAAGATGCAAGGTTATTTTCTTGGCCCAGCCAAGATATTGCCAGTTGACCTTTTTCAATCACTTAATGTGTCTGGTGAGACTTTCAGAAAGTAAATATCTCTGGTCTATTTTCTTCAATTCCCATCCTGGAGGGTTCATAATGCCAAGAACGTCTCACTGGCTATTTCTGGGTATCAAGAAGACAAAGTGACAGCACACCAGGTTCCTACTGCTTGCTAAAAGAGGTAACTTCACTCCCCAATTTAGAACTTTCTCCTATAAGAATACATGGAGGCCAGTAATAACTGAAGCTAGGCCAGGAACAGAGAATCTGAGCCTTTAATTTTAGTAACACTTCATTAAAAACTCCTCACCTGTATCAGGTTTTCGGTTATTTGTGAGCCAAGGCACAACCACACACATACATATGTAGTCATTTATTCATTCAACAAATATTTATTGAGCACCTACTCTGTGCTAGCCTAAGGCTAATGATCATGTGGCTTTCTCACCATGGGAAAACCTATTGCACATATTTTCAATGAGCCACATGCCCCATCCATGTAGTGACTTTACTGTGTAAATTCATTCTATGTCAGTTTTCAACATGGAAAATTAAGAGAAGAAAAAAATTTCTCTTAAGACCACCAGCCAAAGGTGACTACCACGTTTACATTTGATTTATTTTCTCCTCATTTTTCTACAGTTTGTAAAGAAATGTATGGTGTTTCATGAGGATATGTTCATACTGCATATATAATTTACTATTTCGTTTGTTTTCTCCTCTGACCAATATAACATGTGACTTTTCCAAGTGCAAATTCTTAGTTTCTGCTCCCATTTCATTGTTAAGTACCAGTTAATACATCCTGGAATATACTTCCTGACACTTGGAAGAGGATTCTGAGAAGATGGTGGAGTAAGAAACATTCTTTCTCCCCATCTACATAATTGCATAGGCAAAGTATGTCTGCCATAGCTATTTTGGAACTTTAGAGTCTATTGAAGGCTTGCAACTTCCAGGGGAATCCTTGAACAGTAAATTGTGATTACTTTTGGTGAAATCAGTTCTTAGCACAGTAGTATGTATTAACCATCTCCCACTCCTAGCCCCATGGCAGATAGCTAAGTTTGTGTTCCTGAAGCTACCTACACAAGGCTAGGAGAAGCCAGGGTAGACAATAAAAGACCCTGTCCAACAAATGTCGGATCTGTGCCCTGATTGCTGATTACTGCTTACTGCACTGAGATGTAGACAAAATGGCAGGAAGCTATGCTGTTGCATTTTTGCCCATTGTGACAAGCCCCTCCCCCTCTGTTGGAAGCGACTTTCAGAAAACATAAAGGATTAGTACTCCCCACCACCTTTGTTTTTCTCTTTTTTTTCCTTTCGGGAACCAAATATTAAATACTAGGACATTCAAAAGCAATTGTATATGTGGAAAAATTAGAGAGTAACCATGTATGCCCAGGGAAAGATGCAGACTCAGAAAAGACCCAATAAAACTAAAAATTTGTTGTTCGGGATGATACTTGGCACACAGGCAATTTTTAAAATTATTAAAAAAGAAACCACTGAGTTTCAAGTACCAAGTTATTAGATTTAAATGTCCAGTTTTCAACACATATAGTCACAAGGGATACCAAGAAATAGGAAACCTTAGCTTATTCAAAGGAAAAAAATAACTGAAAAGAAACTATCTCTGAAAAGACCTGATGGCAGATTTACTAACAAAGACTTTAAAACAACTGACCTAAAGGCACTCAAAGAAATTAAGAAATGTGTGGAAAAAGTCAAGGAAATGATGTATACACAAAATAGAAATAGCAATAAAGAAACAAAAAACCTAAAAAAAAAATTGGGGGGCTGAAAATTGCAACAACTAAATTAAAAATTATCTAAAGGAATTCAAAGGTAGACTCAAGCATACAAAAGAAAGGATTAGCATACTTAATAGAACCAATGGAAATGATCAAGTCTGAGAAATACAATTGATGTTGAATAGTCTATCAGCCTTAAAAAAGAAAGAAAATCCTAACATTTACTACAACATAGATGAGCTGGAGGACATTTTTAAATGAAATAAGCTAGTCATAAAACACACACACACAAATACTGTTTGATTCCATTTATATGAGGCACTGAGTGTACTCAAAATCACAAGAACCAGGAAATAGAATGGGGGTGTCAGGGACTGGGAGAAGAGGGGGGTGGGGAGGTATAATTTAATAAGTATAGAGTTTCAGTTTTACAAGGTGAAGAGTTAGGACAATAGATGGTGGCTACGGTTGCACAACATTAGAAATGCATTTAATATCACTTAGCTGTATACCTGAAAATAGTTAATCTGGTAAATGTATTGTGTATTTTACCACAATAAAAAATAAAAAATGGGATAATCAAATCCTGGGGCTTGAAGGCACAGCTACTTCCAGAGTCACAGTGGGCCAATGAGTAGTTCTTTTTGTATGTCTTCCACTTTCACAGCTCAAGTTTGAAAACTATCACATTTTCCGGTAGCAGCTTCCTCTCATTTTTATACTATGCATTTGTACATTTATATGAAGCATTGTAACAATTGGGGAACTAATAACAAGTGTGTGAGCTTTGGATTTCCTCATTTCCCTCTATTCTGAGGGAATCCCTTCCAATTTCACAGGGTTCCATTTCCTACTACACTCAGATCCCCAAGTAGATACTGACATCACCGCAATTGTGCCTATAATGGGTGACAGAATATGGCAGAAACAATGGTGTTCACCAAACATCCCGGCTAATTTCCATAGCTCCTTGCAGTTGGGCAGCCACGTTACTGGTGCTAGACAATGGATTTTGGATAGCAAGGATGTGTGTCACTTCTATATCAGAACATAGAAAAACCAAGATGGAACCTTCCATCAGAGTCTTCTGCTAACCAAGAAGGGCATGTGTTACAGGTATTATCATCAAAAAATGATAGAGCCGGGCCTCCCTGGTGGCACAATTGTTAAGTGTCAGCACTATGAAGCCATCTGCAGCCACTGCAGCACAAGTTCGATCCCCAGCCAGGGAGCTTCCTACATGGCACAACAGACCTCTCCTGACTTGCCTGCTGCTCCCTTCGCAGTGTATTTCAGTCCATCTGCCTGTTCTGCTCCCCACTCTCTCTGGTGAATCCTCTCACCCTCCCCTACACTTCTGGCCTACACCCCAGCTCATGTATACATAAATAAATAGATCTTTAAAAAAAAAATTGATAGAACCTTCATCAGTCTGAGTTCCCAATGACTGAGGTAATGAAACCCCCGCCAACCTGCACTGAAGATGTGGAATGAGCAAGAAAGAATCTTTCATTATCAAGACACTGAAGTTCCGGGCCTCCCTGGTGGCGCAGCGGTTAAGCGCTGGGCTGTGGAGCTGTCAGCAGCAGCGATGCAAGTTTGACACCCAGCCGGGGAGAATCCCACATGGTGCGACAGACCTCTCCGGTCTCGCCTGCTGCTCCCCTCAGCAGTGTATTTCTGATCTGCCTGTTCTGCTCCCCACTCTGTCTCTGGTGAAGCCTCTCACCACTCCACACCTCTGGCCTGTACCCCAGCTGTATGTATAAATAAATAAATCTTTAAAAAAAAAAAAAGACACTGAAGTTCCACACTTGGTTTTTACTATGTCATAACCTGTCCTACTTTCACAGCTAGACACAGTTTTTGAAACCTTTCCCTTAATTTTTATCTATCGTCAATTGCCTCTATAGAAACCCAACGTGAGGTGAATATGAATAATGCACATTTTGCCATTCTCAGAATTGCCCCTGATGATTCATCTCCAAGAAATACTATATGCAAATAGGTTTATAGCCATCAGTTCTACCGATTTATCAAACATCAGAAGTCCATAGTGGATACACTTAGCTCATACCAAATGATTCAACTCCTGTCACCCTCACCATAAGTGTGGGACAGTTTTTATCAGAAATGTATAGAAACATAAAGAGATTAGAAAATGGGCTAAAGAAATTAAAACATCTCACACAAAAAAGACATACAGTGGTAAATAAGCGTATGAAATGATGTTCAACACTTTATGTCATTAGTGAATTACAGGTTAAAATGTCAATGTCATATACCAACAGAACAAAAAATCCAAAACATTGATATAAAATGCTGACAAACATGTGGAGAAACAGCAACTCTTGTTAATTGTTGGTGGGAATGCAAAACTGTTTCCTCAAAAAATTAAACATACTCTTATACAGTTCAACAATCATTTTCCTTAGAATTTACCAAGGAAGTTGAAGACTTATGTCCAGATAAAAGGCTTCACATGGATGTTTTCAGCAACTTTATTCATCACTGGCAAACTTGGAAGCAACCTATAGTAGGTGATGGATAAGTAAAAGATGATGCCTCCAGACAAGAGAATATTATTCAGCACTAAAAAGAAACAGGCTATCAAGTCATGAAATGACATGAAGAAAACAAATGCATGTCATTAAGTGAAAGAATACAAAATGAAAATATTCTATACATATCTATTATATGACCCCAAATATATGGCAATTGGAAAAGACAAAACTACAGAGACAGTAAAAAGATCAGTGATTGCCAGATGTTAGGAGGAAGGGAAGAATGAAAAAGCAGAGTACAGAGGATTTTTAGGGTAATTAAACTAGTCTGTATCACACATTATAAATTAGTCCAATCCCAAACAATGTCCAACACCAAGAGTGAACCCTAATGCAAACTAAAGACTTTGCATGATAAAAACATGTCAATATAGGTTTATCAATTATTATAAATGTCACTCAAATGTTCCCCTGTCCCACTTTAGGAATGTGATAGTGGGAAAGACTGTGTTTATGTAGGGTGGGAGGATATATGGGAAATCTCTGTACCTTCTGCTCAGTTTTGCTGTGAACCTAAAACTGCTCTATAAAATAAAGTATATTAAAGATTAAAAGACAAAAAGGCATACAAAAAATTAGGCACACAAAAAATTAGGCAAATGCAGAAAGAAAATGAAAAAATGTAACTTAGTAATTACATCAATGATGGCAGTAAAAATATTGTTGTTCTCCATTCCCTCTATTTGTAAAAATAAATAAATGAATCAGGCCTCCCTGGTGGCACAAGGAGTTAAGCGCAGCACTATGAAGCTATCCAGAGCCACTGCAGCACAATTGGATAGCCAGCCAAGGAGATTCCCACATGGCGCAGCAGACCTCTCCTGCCTCGCCCGCTGTTCCCCTCAGCATTTCAGGCAATCTGCCTGTTCTGCTCCCCACTCTGTCTCTGGTGAATTCTCTCACCACTCCACACCTCTGGCCTACACCCCAGCTTGTATGCATAAATAAATAAATCTTTGAAAAATAAAATAATCAATTAATAAACTAAAACAAAAACCCTACCCTACCAAATTTAATTGGAAATACCAAAATGAATTCACAAGGTATCATTGTCTTTAAGAATGTATGGATATGTCCTTGCTCTATCTGGTGATAAAATCTCAAAACAATGACCAGTATAATAGTTACAGACATATTTTGTGCCTTGGTTGTGGTATTGAAATCCTATTTGCTACTTAAAGATACCAGGGGTTCTTGAAGAAATGGCAGGTTCCAGGTCTGGGGCAGGAATATATAAGATGAGCCTAGAATACCTTGTCACATCAGATAGCAAGGAAGTCATCAAAGATGATGAGGGTCATGTCAAAGGATTCAAGTGCAGATGGAAGAGGCTCCTACTGGCCAAAGATGGGATTAATAACAATAAACCTAACAATGTGATGGCTTGAAACCATCCAGTATGAGGACTACAGGTATCCATACATCACCAAAAAGTTCATGATAATTAAACAGCAGCTGTGGAGGATGGTAGGAAACTTTTATTATCTTGACAACTGGTAAGTACAAAGAAAGAATGAAGCATTTACTTTACCATTCCTATCTGTATTGTCCACTGATTAAATAAACAATACAAGAGGAAAAGTATCTTTTTATGGAAAAATCTAATATGATAGTAATAGATTAGTAATAGATTTAAATACTTTGAGGCTCACAATAAAGTAATCGATCTATGTATTGAGCATCAATATCTGCTAAGGCAACAAAGACTATTGCACTTGCTGCTGTATCATCCATCATCTTGTGGAAGGGATTGAAGCTGAGTTTTGAGCCTCCAAATCCAGCTTCCAGTTTGCAGGAAACGTTCAACAGAGAAACCTGTTGAACTTCCTTGGGAGTGTGTAATCAGCAGCATGCAGTATGCAGCATGCAGGCTGCAGGAAACTACACATCAATTGCCCTGGGTTCTCCAACACATATATTATTCAGAAGAGGAAAGGTTGGAGGGGAAACTGCAGCTTTAAAAGGCATATCAAAGTATTCTATTGGGTATCCCTGGTGGCCTAAGGGTTTAGTCTCAGCACTTTCATGCCATCACTGCTGAGGCCGGAATCAATCCCCAGCCAGGGCGCTGACCCACATGGCACAGCAGACCTGTCCTGTCTCACCAGCTGCTCCCCTCAGCAGTGTATTTCAGTAGATCCGCCTGTTCTGCTCCCCACTCTGTCTCTAGTGAACCCTCTCACTCCCTGCACCTCTGGTTTACACCCCAGTTCTTCCATACATAAATAAATAATACTTAAAAAACAAGTATTCTATCAATGGACAAATCTTAACTCTAGTGGTTAGGATTGCCATTTGGATAGAATTTTATCCTCTCCTTCCCCCACCCCCAACCCCAAAAGTGAAGTAATTCTATAGACATCAGTACAATGGTTACTTTCAGGGGCAGGGAGATAGTTGTGATGGTGAGAAGTCACATGCAGGGCTTCTGACATGGTTGATGAGACTGTTAACCACCAGGATGATGATTAAAAGGTGCTCACCTTATAACAACTCTGCATTTGTTTTCTTTGGCTTTATTTTATACTAAAAATACTTACAAATTAAATACACACACACTAAGCTGAGGTATCTGGAGAAGGTTTTCCATAGGGAGGATATCTTTATGTGGGTCTTAAAAGACAAGACAAACGAAAATTGAAAATGAAAATTAATTGGCTTAGAGAAAAATAAATCTTCCAGAGCCCTGCTTGAGTTGCTCACTCATTTTGGGGAAGCACCTCAAACTCCTCAGGACCAAACCAAGCCAACCCAGAGCCACCCATAATCTTCTTCTCCTTTGCTTTGCCCATTTTCCAGTGCCCCACATAGATTCTTATTGTGCCATGTATCACTTCCCATGTTCTTCTTGGCGAATGGCATGAACTCCACCCAAAGAAGCACATTCACCAGCTACAGCCAACTCTCCACAAAAGCTGGAGAAGACAAGCTTGGGATCCTAGACTCAATACCACCCTTACATTCTGAGGATGTGCTATTTGACCTGAGAAACCACTAGGGACATGGAGCTAAACCATGGGGCCAGCTCATGCTGTCATTAAACCCAAAACTAAATAAATAAATAAAATAAACAGTGACCCAAAGCAGAGGTCTCCAGATTAGAATGAGTTCCAGGCACGATTAGAGGAGACGCCACTCGAAGACTGGTGCAAAGCTGATAAGACAAAGTATTCTTGGATTGTTGTGGTTTTTTTATAAATGATTGTGTTTTTCTTTCACATTTTTTGTTGCTTCTTGTCCATTTTTATTGGAGGTTGGATATTTCTCTAAATTTTGTGTTTTGTTGCCTTCGGGAACATGAAGTCTTCCTTCCAGAAACCTCTTTTTTTTCTCTGTTCAGCTCTATTTTCCTTCTCTCAACAATGTTTCACGTAGCCTAGAGCCAGCCTCACTTCTCTTGGCTGGTATCTCCTAATGTGGTCATGTTCTTCTGCCCTAGATCTAGAAGGTAGACTTCTGGTTTGCCTTTTCAATTTGGGGGCCAAGAAGGGGACCCTGATGTAGCAGACCTGTCCTGTCTCGCCTGTTGCTCCCCTCAGCAGTGTATTTCAGCAGATCCACCTGTTCTGCTCCGCACTCTGTTTCTGGTGAATCCTCTCAAAGAACACACATGAAAAATGAGACAAGTTCATTGAGAAGCTAAAGAAGGGAGACTTTTATACAGCTGTGTTTTCCAAAGGAGGACAGAAGTGAGATTTCTTATGCCTTTCTCAGTTTGATCTCTGGTAAGCAGAGGAAATAGGTAGAAACAGATGCCCACATAGGGCAAACCGTGAAGCCAGCACAAGTTAATTTTCAGGGCCCATGGTCTCTCCCTCAACATTGTGGTCTTATGAATGAGCCCCAGACAGCTTTTTCACACACCTCTGCCTCAGAAATCCAGGACCTTCCTGCTTAGTACTAGAGGAGACTGGTTCTCATTTACATATTAGTGTGGGTTTCAGTTAGTTTTTGCAGTTTTGAGAAACTGCAAGTTCTGCTTCCTGTTAGGGAAAGTCCATCATGTTTTCTGGACAATATTTTGCAGAATGAATTCTCTTCCTCATGTCTCAAAGCTCTCTCTGAAGTAACTGGCAGCTTCCCCTACAGAGGTATGATAAAGTTATCAATGCAGAACAGTACTAAACTCAGGGCCCGATGGGGAGCCGGACACACGTCCTGGAATGTTCGCTGTGGGCAGCGGGGAGGCCTCTGAGGCAGCCTGCGGTTACATACACTCTGGGGATGTCTAGAGGATGCTGGAGGTGTCTCCAGGCCGCCCTCCTGGGAGGTGAGAGCAGAGTCACGGGTAAAAACAGTCCAGGACCTTTGGCCCAATGGATGTTCTAACAAATAGTCACACATGGGCCAGTGCCCAAGAAATACCATCCTCAGCTTTTCCTTTTCTGGTGGGAGCTATTTCCCCTGCTGGGTGGAAAGATTGCAACTGTTACAATCCTTAAAGATAGCTTGGTAGAGGGTGAGTGGAACATGTGCACATAAGGAAGAGTAAAAATGTAACCCCAAATTAAATTAAATACACACACACACACACACACACACACACACAGCACTTCCCAAGGTGCCCCCTAGGAAGAACCCTGCAGGAAAACCACTATGCTGTCTTCTCCCCACGATGTTATTAGTTTTCCATCATCATTCATTTATCACCCAAACATGTTTGTAACAGTGCCAGGGGGGTGAGTGAGCTCTAGCATGTGCCTGGATGCCAGGCCAAGGGACTGAACACTTTCATTTATATTTTAACACTTCCTTTCTTGAAATAAAAAAGAAGGACAACATGAGAAAGGATTAGTACATCTGATAGAAACCAGATAGCGGTCACAAATAACTTTTTTTTCTGATAGAAAAGTACTGCTTCAACAATTGAGACTTTTTTTTTTTAAGCCACAAGTTGTTGAGAAAAGAGACATGAGTTGAAAGACATGATTTCTGGTCAAAAAGACCTGGCTTGATCAAGGAAATTAAAACAGAAATACTTGTGAGACCACCCTTTTCCTCTTAACTGCCATACCACATGGCAAGCTGCTAAATGTACATAATCTTTGAAAGCAATTGGAAATGGGATTGTGTAGTGGTTAGAAACAGTCTGAAGCTGAATCCCAACTCTTCCACCTACTGGCTACTATACATTACTCACTTTTCTTGACTTCACCTACTCATCCCTAAAGTGGGCTAATAATTGCCCCCACCTATGGAAATGGTATGAGTGTTTAAATAGTCAAGCACAGTACCTGAAAGACAGTGATGTTCCATAAATATAGTATGGCTATTATTGACTTAAAACTTTTTAAAGGATTTATGTCCCAAAGTATCATGAGGAGCAAAGAGAAGGTCTGCTAGGAGGAGATCAACATTCTCCATATATCCCCACCAGGAAAAACTTTCCTATTAAGAAAGGACACCAGTGCAAGTGGGAGGGGAGAAGGGGAGTGACCAATTCAACAGCCTAGCAGATCAATGGGATCAATGGCCTAGCAGATTTGGAAATCAGTTTGCCCTTTCAGATGAAAGCTGCAGGATGAGAAGATCATAGATGGGGCACAATGCAGAAGACACTGCTCTGGAATTCCTAATTCTTTTCCAGTGCACTTCACCTGCAGGAGGACTGGAGCTGGAGTAGGAGAGTGAATCTCCACGACTACACTCCCCAGTGCTTGACTAGGAGGAAGAAAGAAGAAATGGGAGCATATCCCTGGAAAGGAGTGCCCAACGGGGTCATAAGAATTTGCTCAGCTGATTAAAGTGATCCCCTTCTCAACTGACATACCCATCCTCAACAGATAGACTTGAAAGCCACAAGAATTAATAAGCATATCTGCTTTTCCTGATGCTGGTTAGACACCCAAAAAATTTCCCGCATCAACAAAGTCCCTGAATACAATGAAAAAACTTAGCCCACAGCACTCCGTAAGTGGTATTTTGAAGGGGAAACTTAATGGCCAGAGACATTCAGGTTGGGAGAGCAAGAGGCTTGGCTAAAAGTCACCTTCCTTTCTGATGGCTACTCAGTTATTCAAAACATGAGCTTAGCAAAACTAATTTGATGGTTACCTAAATACACAAACCTTGAGATAAATGGCGTTCGGAGATAGTGAACCAATTTTAACTGTCCCCATCCTAATGCATTTCGTCCATTTTATAATGGTCATACTTGACCTTATGCTCCTTACTGCCACTTATCCTTCTTAGACAGCCCCTCTTGGGGTTCAGTGAAAAGTTACATCCTTCCCATATTTAACAAATCCATGAGACAAATAGTACCTTAGTTAAATTTGCATTTTAAGGAGGTAGCACATTTTCAAGTATGTTGTATTGGCTCCATAAATACTCCATTACTATGTACATTGATAAATTCAATGATAAAGCATAACTTAGGACCATTTATGGAACAGAGTGAAGTTAACTGACTCAAGTGAGAACTGAACCCAGCCCATAGCTTCAGTAATACCTTCTTCCACTTACTGAGTAAAAATAACTGCCCCTGATTCAGCACACAGTACAGGTGCCTACATTCCCTCCCTTGCAACAGAACCATCTTTGTGACAAAGAAGGACTTTTCCAACTTTAGAAACATCTCAAAGTTCAGATGGAGATGTTGAAGCTCATATCCTGCAGGGCAACTGCTACTCTCTGTTTGCAACTACCCAGACCCACCAACAGTTTTAACAATGTGAATAAAAACTCAGGAAAAGAAAACAAGAAAGCAAGAAGAGAAAAACCCTCAGTTCTCTTTGGTCCTCCAACAAGATCTCAGAGCTACTAAATATAATCTAGACTTTCTAAACAAAACAAATGAGCCAACACCAGCATTTCACAGTGAAGTCCCCAACTTAAGTTACCCCTTAGCTCAAACATGATTTTTCTCATCTTGTGTTGCAAAGAATTGTTGGCTTCCCAAGATGATCAATGCCCTTATTTGATGTTAGTCTGTGTTGTCGCAAAAGCTGGATTTATTTATGGAAAACATAAATCATATTGTTTTCTGTATTTGGAAAGACTTCACATCCCTCTTTACTGCACAGACTGATATATTCAAAGCACACTCCCTCCAGGGAGACTTCCTTGATTTCTACAGCCCTCACAAGATTCCTTCTGCTTTGACTCCATGTAATACTTAAGTGTGGTTCCATTAATCATACCATTTGAACTTAATCTCACTCTATCTGAAGTAATCTACTGTTACCTAATGAAATAATTGTCCTGGTCCAGGGAAACCTGAATGAATGAACGTGGAGCTTACTATTCATGGATTAGAATTGGAAGGATCCTAGCCAGATAAACAATGGTGTTAGAAATTTTCCCATTAAAATTAGAGAGAGTAAAAACTGATTTGAAATCACCTACTCAGCCGAGCCCCTCACTCAGTGCAAGAATCCCCTCTGCCTCATTCTTGGTAGATGTTTCTCTGTAAGAATTCTTCTAATCATTCATTTCCTTTGCAGTGACTTATTCCCATATTCAACACAATATCTCTGAAGTTTTAGATAGAAAAATAGTTCTTCAAATTTAAAGAAAATTGAAGTAAAACCCTTCAGCAGAGGTAATATGTTAATATTTGTTAGCCATTCATTTCTAATTCTGAATGTTTCCTAATACATATTTAAAAATAAGATAGTTAATAGATAACTACTAACTTATGGATACCAAGAAAATGGAAACTCTGATGGGACATAAGTTAAAGATGTGATTAGGCAATTTATAAATAAAAGAGGCAATATGTATGTCCAATAACTATATGAAAATTAAATCTAACAAGTAATCCAAGAAATGTTGTCACTTGTCAACTTGGACAACCATTTTAGAAAACAAAAACAGTCAGCACTGGGGAGTTTGTGAAATAATTCCTGTAATTCACTCACATATTGGAGAGAATAATAATTATCACACATTGACAGTGTGCAAATGTGTGATGACTCTCCATACCCTTTAATGATCAGTTCTCCTTTTCGAAACTTAGCCCAAGAAAAGAACCAAGGAAGGAAAAAAAGAAAGAAAGAAAGAATATACAAAGAAGTTCATCAAAGTGACATTTACCAAAGCAAAAAAAAAAAAAAAAATTGGAACAACCTAGATGTCCCCAAAAATGGGAAGAAAGAAAAGATATCATGACACACCCATGTGATAAAATGCCACCAGCACAAACCACTGTGTTTTTCAGCAGAAGAAACTAAAATCTAAGTGATTAGAGAAGATATTTGCAAATCATATAATTGATAAGGGGTACATATCCAAAGTATAAATTTTTAAAAACTCACACAACTCAATAAGCAAAAAAACCAAACCACCCAATCAATAAAACAGAAAAAAGTTCTAAACAGAGACATTTCACCCAATAAGACATACAGATGACCAACAAGAACATAAAAAGATGTTCATAATGATTTTTTACTAGGGAAATACAAGTCAAAACCACAATGAGCTATTACCTCACAACTGTGAGAATGAGAACTAGATCACAAAAATAAGAAACAAGAAATGTCACAAATGTGGAGAAAAGGGAACCCTCATACACTGTTGGTGAGAATGTAAACTGGTTTAGCCACTAATGGAAAACGGTATGGAGAGTTCCCAAAAATTTAAGAATAAAGCTATCATATGATCCAGCTATTCCAATTCTGGGTATTTATCTAAAGATTACAAAACAATAATCAAAAAGATATATGTACCCCTATGTTCATTGTGGTGTTATTTATAATAGCCAAGATACACAAACAACCTAAATGCCCAACAAAGGATGAAAAGATAAAGATGTGGGATGGATGGATGGGAAGGTGGGGTACAGATGAGTAGACAATGGAATACCACTCAGATATTTAAAAAGATGAAATCTTGCCATTTGTAAAGACATGAATGGATTATGCTAACTGAGATAAGGCAAATGGAGTGGAATATAAAGAAACAAAGCAAATGAACAAACAAAACAAAACAAAAGCAAACTATGTTACAGAGAACTGACTGGTTGCTAACCAAAGGGGAAAGGGTTGCGGGTAGGTGAAACAAGTAAAAGGAATCATTTTTATGATGGTAGATAGAAAGTAAACTTTTGTTGTGATCATGATGAAGTATATAAAGGTGTGGAATTATAATACTGTACACCTGAAACTATATGATGCTAAATAGCAATTACTTTAATAAAAAACAATCTAAACCATTTTGCAAATTAGTGAATAGGAAATGACAAAAATGCAATTCTGCGTGAAAAGACAGACACAATAGGGTCCCACTTCCATTTAAAAATATAAATAGGAATAATAAAAAATTATAAACATCTAATATCCTACCACCCAGAGATAACTAAATATAAGTGATGAGATCATAGATTATTCTATTTTCTTCCTTATCTTTTTCTGCAGAAACCTAATTTTCTACAGTACTCAATTACTTTTAATTTTTTTATTTTAAGTTAAGTAAAACTAGTTTATGTAGGTTTCATGTGTATAGCATTACAGTTTGACATTTGTATATACTACATTACGATCTCCACCAAAAATCTAGTTTCCATCCATCACCATACAATTAACCCCCTTTACCCAATTTTCTCACCCCTTTTCCCCTTCCTTTCTCCTGGAAACCCCCACTTTGTTCTCATAATCTAAGAGCTTGTTTTTGTTTTGTTTTGCTTATTTGTTTGTTTTGTTCAACCACTTTTATAACAAGAAAAATATTTATGTAATGTGTAATGATTTATAGTGTACTCATTAAGAAGGAACTTTTCAAACTCACTGTTAGTAAGACAGTGCTTAGCCAATGACTGGGTGAAGAATTAAGTCCAGCACCTGGGTTGTTGCCCAGGCACAGAGTTGGTGACAACCAGGGAGAAATATTGGGAATAGGCTGTGTCTTTTCATTTCTGTATCCACAACAGTTAATATAGCACCCCAGACAGAACCAGCTATATAACTTTCAAGTCCAGTAGAAAAGAAAATTTCTGGACTCCCCTGCTCAAGAAATATTACAAATTTCAAGATGACAGCAGTAGCACATTGCAGCAGGCTTCCTAAGTGTAGACTGTACAATAGAGCACAGTTCCCAAAACCAAGAAATTGGCCCCACATATTCTAGGTATTCAAATTATCTGCTGAAAAAAAAAAAAGGAGCGATAAGGAGGAGGACCCCAAACATACTTGTCCTTACTGTGCTAAAGTTATGGGAGGGGATGAAGTCAGACTCAGGAGACAGCACTCCTCCAGAATTTTCCAGGACAGTCTATACTTCAACTACTATGTTACATTGTCAAAAATATACCTCTTTGATCATAGATCCATAGTCTATTTCTAATCTGGACAACATGATTACTCTATCTACAGAAGAAATAAATATTATCTTTTCTGCCTGTTCAAATAAGATAGTTGGTTCTGGCTCTTACATCCTCCTTCTACTTTCCCCTCAATCCACTTTTCCTCTTATAACCATTTAAGCTTGGCAACAGAACCCTCCTACCCATCTTTTCCTTCCGGCACCCCCTACACACCCATCCTCAGTTCTCCCTGTGCCTTTAATGCCAACCAAGCAGACACTGAACATGAGAAGGTGTCAGAGAGGAAGTGAATAACCCTCATCCTAATCTCCTCCGCGGTGCTCCTGCACAGGCCTGGCCCAAGCCCAAGAGGACTGGCACTGCCAGCGCATGGAAGCTGCCACAGCCTCAAAGAAGACAAGGCAGTCAGGGGTCATCACTTATCAAGGAAAAGTGAGACAATTTTTTATGATTTATTAGACTGGGAAAACTGAGCCTTTAAGTGGAAACCTGGCCCTTGGAAGGAGAGAGTGCTAAGAAGGACGCTTGCCCTCAGTTGCCAGGGCCACATCCCAGCCTGATGCTAAGGAATATGAGAAGTCCACAGTCCCTTGCCCATGAACCTGAGCCAAGTTAGCAAATGTCTAGCACCTTCTTCTGCTGGCGGACGTGCTTTAGTAACAGTAATGACATCGCCTAGTATGTGCTGAGTGTTTTGCTCCTTCTTAATATTTGCCACATGTTGTAGCCCATTTGATCCTCCAAAAGACCTGTGACAAAAGTCAGGAAAGATATTATGATCCCAATCATAGCTTAGGAAATGGAGACACCAAGAGATGAAGAGATTGTGACCAAAGATCAGAATGTTCACTAATGCTGGGACCAGGACAAGGACCCAGGTTTCCTGAGTCTACTCTCAAGATTTTTTCTCCACTGCCATCGTTGAGGTTGTGCAGAAGCACTTTATAATTAAGAATAGTTTAATGGGGACCACCCCAGTGGCGCAGTGGTTGAGTGCTGCACTGTGGAGCTGTCGGCAGTGGCGACGCGAGTTCAACGCCAGCCAGGGAGATTCCCACATGGCGCGGCAGACCTCTCCTGCCTCGCCCGCTGCTCCCCTCAGCAGTGTTTCTGATCTGCCTGTTCTGCTCCCCACTCTGTCTCTGGTGAGCCCTCTCGCCACCCCACGCCTCTGGCCTGTACCCCAGCTTGTATGTATAAATAAATAAAACAAATCTTAAAAAAAAATCCTTAAAAAAAAAGAATAGTTTAATGGAAGTAAAGGAAGTATACAGGAAGGATGAGAGAAGGGAAGGCAGCAGACTCTGGTAGGAATTCCTGGACATTTTATATTAATACGATATAAATAATTTACCATTTGTCTTGCATCTTAGCAGTTATTCAGCTTTAAATTACTCACCTTAAAAAAGGAAACCTAAGCAAAAATGAGACAATCAGTTTCTATTTCAGGTGGTGGTGAGGTGGTGAGGTTTTAATTTGTTTAATTTGAATATAGGATTTCTGATGGCCCAAAGGCCCTTCTTAAACCAGATAGTGAGGCCAGACCTTGAAAAGCTGGCTCAGTTCATTCCAAAAAGTGCACTTTCTTTTCACCAGGAAGGGGCTTTAGATTTGGGTCTGAACTGGCTCTTGGGCCCCTGACTCCCTAAGGTCAACCAGGCCTTCATTCAAGGCCCCACTTTGCAAGTGCAGGCTCCATGCAGCAGCTATCAGGTCAGAAAGGGTTTCTGTGGCTTGTTCCCTACTGTACTGTGAGCTATGGTGGGCAAAGTCCATCCTAGTTATTGCTCTATCTCAAAAGCCCAGTAGATCATATGGAATGTAGCAAGCCCTCCATTAACCAACCTATGAGCAAATGAATTTTAAAAAACCAGTTCACCTGAAACAGGCCATTTGACCTCTTTGGGGTCTCAGGTTATCTGCTTTGTGAAATGGGTGTAGGTACAGCAGTACTGCCCAAGTCACACGGCTGTAAAATGATGAAATGCTTATTTGTTTATTGCCGGGCCCTCCCACACACATCCCAAAATACAGAAAATTGGAAGACGGGACACCCATTATTCAAAGACAGGAGCCTCGTTGCTCTTGTTCATGGTTATGTACCCACCATCTACACAAGCTCCTTAGTTAATAAGCACACAGTTAATGTAGGTGGAAGGGAGGGGATACTTCATAAGCACTGTGGCCTCTGAAAAGTCACAATTTTCCCCCCCAAAGTAAAATAAATTCTGATTATCATGATTGTATCATGCAGCTAAAAGCTACTCTCTCACTTCTGGTCCTGCACCCTTTGTCAGCCAGTCTCCCTGTCAACCACTAGATGAAGAGGATCCTATCCACATGCCTCTTTCTCAGATGAAGATAATGATTTTCCTTTTTGCAAATTTTCTGTGATGCTGGGGGGCAGGAGGGGGTACATTGAGGCCAAGACTGAGTCATATCAACAAAGCCAGTATCTAAGAATGCCCTCTGACCCAAAATTTATTTATAATCCATAAATGTATGGGGGGGTGGGGTCGTGTCACTAACCCAAGCTCAGGAGGACAAGGTAGTATAGACAAAGAACCCAAGCAGGAGCTGAAAGCTGCTGCTACTCTGAAGGTGGAGTGGGCACGTGGGTGCCTCTGTGGCCTACCCAAACCAAACAAGCATCTCAGCACAGGCACTTCCTGGGGATTAATGAGGCACAGAATGGAATAACACCTCAAACCATTAACCCCAGGTAGCCATAAATCCTCAGGAATTGCACGGAAGAGTGGCTGCTCCTGCTATATTAAGGTGAAAATGCATTTTTAAAAAGCCTATGGATTTATTTTTTAATGGACAACAATATCATAGATACCCAATAGACCTTTCCACAGACTGAATACCTCGGCCCAGGGGCCTGACCCTTTATTCAACTTACACTGTTCCTGTCCCTCTTTTAGCTACATGTCTTTTCCAGTGTACTTTGCTCTTAGAATATTGAAAAACATCACATAAAAAACAAACACTAGAACAAGACAGAAAGAAGCCCAGCCAGTCTGTCTGAACCATGACCTGATGGTCGGACCAGCTCTAAAGGTGGGCTCAGACAGGGGGAATATCAAGAGTAGAAACTGCCAACATGCAGGAATCCTCAGCTGACCTCTTTGACATTGAAATCCCCAATGAAAATGCAAATGTTATCTGGTAGAGGAAGCCCTGAGCCATTTCTAGGCCATTAGCTTTGCTACAAATAAATAGTCTAAAATAGTCAATCACCTCTCAGAGCCCTTGGCAATGAAATTAAACACAGGTATTAGTAGCAGATGTATGGAAAGTCAGGAATGATGGGGCTGGTGGGGTGGGCAAAGTGGAGGAAGATCAGAAATATACCTGGGCTTGGGGGGAGGCCCTAAGTCTTTGTTCAATGGATGTGAAGAGTGGTGGGCGGAAAATAAATATTGAATCATCAATGACTTTACCAGACTAATAACTTTTTCTAGAACAGGCACAGCTAGGGGATGACTAAAGACAAACAGAAGCCAGAAGAGAAGTTAAAGCACAGAGAGAAGTAATGAAGGCCAAGGAGCTTAGCAAGAGGAACAAACATATTCTATTTGGCAGCCATGGGCCGCTTGAGTTTCTAGGGGCTCTACCAACTATGAGGTGTCCCTCTGGTAAAATACATATCTACTCCACGGCTCAATTTCCCTATTAAAAACATTTCTTTCAAGTAACTCCCCTCAGAAAGTCACTCTGGGTAATAAAGAGTTAATATTTGAAAATCTCCAGGAGACTCTGGAGAACAAGGTTCTATTCTAAGTGTGAGGGATTCTTATTATAAGAAATTCTGTAGATTGACAAAACTAAATGCCCTCCACATCATATAACCATAATCCTCCTCAGTGTACAAAAGTCCAAAAATAAAGACCAGATGTCTTCAAATTGCTGACGTTGTTTGAGCTGGTTCCACTCGCTTACAGTGATTGCTAAACCAAGCTTTCTCTGGACGCAGAGTGGAGGATTTCCATCATTGTATTATTGGCTCTTTTGCCACAATTTTCCTGTTCACATATACGGGCACCCTTTTGGCCTCCTTGGGTCTGAAATGGAGTTTTCCACTCCTCAGAGGATGCGTCTTCATAAGCGCAGTTGAAATCATTAAGTACTTACCCCTCTCTCGGCACTCTCTTCTGGCATCCAAGAGTCAGTTTCTCATTAGCAGATGGTTAGAACAGTGAGGCCTCCACCAGCAACTTGCTCGAACTCTGGTTCCCCCAAGAAAAACTTTATGAAGATTCTGTCCCAGGCCAGCTAGCTCTCCCAGCATCCCCTCCACCCCAATCAAAGCCCCAACTGGGCTGACAGGCCTATGCTCTGTATAGGCCAGATGGGGAGTGGGTCTTTTATTTCCTATCAGTCCACTCACTCTTTCTCATAAGTATCCAGCGTTAGTGCTCAAAAACTTCCTGTGTTGTATTCCTATGACTTTCTCATGTATATTTACCCTGTTAGACCATAGCTTCTCAGTCACATGAACTACATTTTAAAATTCTGTGCTATTTTCCCCAGCAGCTCTCATAGATGTCAGTGCACCAAAGGCTTTAGTGAAGAGTTTGTTGGCTGGTTAATTCTAAAAGGAGAAACAAAAAGAAAGTGAACTGTGATTATTCGTTGCAGACCAAATAGGGTGCTGTGTGTGTGCGTATTCATTTGGATAGTCACTAAACATTTGTGTATTCTATAAATCTTTGTTGAGCATGTACTGTGTTTTAAGTATTATGATAGGCTTAGGAATACAGCAAAGAACACGAAAAAAATAGTTCTTGTGTCAGGACAACACTTATTTGGGATCTTCTTCTGAGAATTTGCTTGATCCTAGAACTTCATGTTTTTTTATTTAGATAGTTTATTTCACGATTGAAAAAGGGGTGATGTATTTGCATATGTCTCATGTAAAGAAAAGATAAATTAAAAATATGTTTGATACAGGCTCAGAGTGCAAAAAGTAGAAAGGAGTGTTACACATTATTTAGAACCTAACAGGTTTCTTCATGATGTGTTACTCTTATCTCAAACACAGTACAATTTGTATATGCTAATGAGGACATCAAAACTTGCAGGCTGCTGAATACTTTAGCAAACCTCAAACTGCAAGTTTGTACTAAATCAGAAACATTGATAAGAAATTGCTTCTTATCTAGAAAAAAACAAATTCATGTTGCTGCAAATTGCATTAGTTTATCTTTTTTGATTGCTGAATAATATTCCATTGTGTACATGTACCACATATTCTTGATCCAGTCATCAATTTACGGGCATTTGGGTTGTTTCCATATCTTAGCTATTGTAAATAGTGCTGCAATAAACACAGGTGTGCATGAGTCCTTTAGGATTAATGTTTTTGTGTCCTTCGGGTGTACTCCTAGGAGTGGAATTGCTGGGTCGTATGGTAGCTCCATTTTTATTTGTTTGAGGAACTGCCATACAGCTTTCCATAGAGGTTGGACCAGTTTGCTTTCCCACCAGCAGTGTAGAAGGGATCAAGCTCAGCAAAATAAGCCAAAAGGAAAAAGAAAAATATCAAATGGTTTCACTTATAGGAGGAATATAGGGGAGCTAAATGAGAGATCAGGAGAAAATAGCACACAAAGCAAAAACAAAAACTAGCAGACAACCATAAATAAGAAACATTCTACAGGGGAGGGGGAAGAAGCAGGACCACAACAGGGGAGAAAAGAGCACAAGGGACTATGGTGACGGTTCACTGGTGAACTGGTGGTGGGAAACCTATGGGAAATACCCAATAATGTAAAGGAAATGAATTTAAAAAAAAAAACAAATTCATACTGTTTTCCTTTTCAAAGAATGGAAAATGATTTGTGTATGGGATCTAATATCACTCTCATTACAACAGACAGAGAGTTGGGAGAATACAATTTCTACCTCATGTCTCTCAAAGGATACAAAGATACATACTAATGCCAGATAGGATGAAACTAGAGCTGATGGGAAATATCCTGATCCTCCCTTCACTTATGGCATTTCAAAAATTTTAATTATAATTTATATTAACCCTAAAGTACTTAGAGAGTTGAATTAATTAAACACTTCATTTATACACTATCATTTATCAGTACATGCAGGGTTACTCTCTTATTTCTATTCATTTATACTTGATCCCATTCATAGATCCTTACTTTTTCTCTATATCCCCTACCTCTCCCTAAGACACCCACAGTAAAGTGTTTGAAATGCATAGGTAGATGGATGGATGGATGGATGGATGGATGGATGGATGGATATACAGGTACATGGGTATGGAGGGGTTATCTTTGAAAACCATTTAGTGTGTATGTAGGTACATGTTTTAAATTTACTTAGATGAAATTATGCTACAAATGTCATTTTGTTAATTTCATTCTCTTCTTTCATGCCTCCAGTTCTCTGCCTCCACAATCAATGCTCTCATGAATATCCTTGTATATGCCCTTTTCTGGTAATGTGTGTGAATTACTCTGGGGTGTATACCCAGGCCTGGGGCTCCCGGGTTAACAAGGATATTGAGAAACATCACTTTAGCAGATTCTACCAGATTATTCTCCACGAATGACTATACCTATGTACATTTCCCCAGCAGTGCAGAAGTGTTCTAATATACTCAGATCTTCATCAACATTTCTATTTTTTGCTATTTTATTGAGTGTATAGTAGTATTTCACTGTTAGTTTAATTTGCAAATTTCAGATTTTTGAGTTTGAGCAAATTTTCACATCCTTGATAACTATTCATATCTCCTCTTATATGAATTATCTAGCCCTATTTATTTGAACTATATTTTCTATAGTTCCCCAAGCTCATGTTAAATCATAAGAATTCCTTTTCTCATCTGATATCAGGCCCTATTGTTTTTTTGGTAAATGCAAATATCTTCTCCCAGTCTATCATCAGTCTATTAACTTGATCTACAGTGCTTCATTGAAGAGAAATCCTTGAATTCCATTGTAGTCAAATACATCAATTGTTTGTATATGAATTATACTTTGGTGGTCCTATTGAAGAATTCACTCTGAATTCACAAAAATATTCTTTTCCATTAGCTTTATAATTTCATTCACATTTGAGTCTTTTGTCCTTCTGGATGATTAATTTTTTATGTCATATAGGAATCTGTCTTAATTTTTCTCCATTAGTGACTGTATTTCCTTAAAACCACAGCCACATCTATCATATGCCAGGTTTTTCAAATAAACATGGGTCTACTTTTAGTTCTTTATTCTACTATTTGGATGTAAATTACTATCATTTTACTCATATTACATTGCTTTTACTACTATGACTTTACTAATATGCTTCCATATCTGGTAAAGCAAAGTCTCCTTTTTGCAGTTCTTTTCAAATTTGACTTAACAGTTCATAGGTATTTGTTAACTCCCATTTCATTCATATTTTCAATTCCTAATCTCTATATTGGTTTCTATCTCAGTCAAAATTTTTGTGTGTGTGTGTTTTGTTTTTTTTTTTGTTTTTTTTTTTTACATACAAGCTGGGGTACAGGCCAGAGGCGTGGGGCGGCGAGAGGGTTCACCAGAGACAGAGTGGGGAGCAGAACAGGCAGATCAGAAGTACACTGCTGAGGGGAGCAGCGGGGGAGGCAGGAGAGGTCTGCCCCCACCATGTGGGATTCTCCACGGCTGGGCATCAAACTCGCGTCGCCGCTGCCGACAGCTCCACAGCTTAACCGCTGCGCCACCGGGGAGGCCCTCAGTCAAAATTTTTCTGGGAATAGATACTCAATTGCATCTTACTTTTCCAGCCACTTACCAGAAAGAAGATACTCCTTAAGAGTTTCATCGGAATTCTAGGTGGAACAATTACGTTCCTTCTTGCCCTTTTGTAAAATGTCCCGACTGAGGTAACCAGAGTTTAGACTGTTCTGCCTGGCCAACAATGTGTCTTTTGCCTACCTACCACTGGATCATCCCCATGTAATACACATACACTAACAGGGGAGGGGTGGTTTCATAAAGAAAAACTAAAACGCTATCCCTAGCAGATGCAAGAACAGATGGGAGTGCAGGTCAACCCTCCAAAGGTTAACTATCTAGGTGTGACAATCCAGTGCACTTATTGATTTCTACCCAACTTCTCCTACCAGAAGGAGCTCCTTGAGGGCAGGCCTTTGTGACTCTTCATCTTCACAGCCCCAGGACCGAGACAAGCACTTTACATAGTAGATACTCAACAAGCATCTATGGGTTTGAGTGAGCAAGTGAGTAAGTGAATTAATGAAAGGATGCCAGATCAGCAGTTAGAGCTAGGTTGCATGAAGTTGCAAATGAAGTGGAAAGAAGAAGGAAGAATAGTGACTGTATCCATTCAATTGGGACTGGACAAGGCAAGTTCTCTGTCACAGGGATATAAAACCTAATGGTTAAGTCCACCACCCTTTCCCAGGGATCTGACACTGACAGAGAAATTATAGGCCAGCTACCAGGAGCTTTAGAGTCTGACAGACCTGACTGCTGTCCTAACTCTGACACTTACTAGTTATGAAAACACTCACTCATTTAACCATTTTAAGCCATAATTTCTTTTTATGCACAATGGGGACCAGTAAGTACTTTGTACAGTTGCTATAACATTTTAAAATAATATTATGCAAAGATCTCAACCCAGTGTTTGGTGCCGGGCTATAAGAAAATCACGGCCACAACAGATTTTCAGTTACCTACTATCTATCAGGCAAGGTACTTGACTCTAAGAAAATAGACTAACCAAACTTAGTCATGGTCTCTCCTTGCAAATTGCTCAGAATCTTGCAAGGAAGAGAGAAAATTTAGTAACACTAAAATATGATGTCATTTTGGGAAAGTATAGGGAACTGGGAGGCAGAATCTAGAAGACTTATTCTATGATAGTTAAAAAAAGACTTCCCAGGGATTGTGATATTTTTTATGAAACTGGAAGGAAAGTATGAATTAGCAAGATTAAGGATGAAAGTATTTAAAGAGACAATTCCAGCTCCTCCATAGGAGAGCAAAAATCTGCCACTCCAAAATATATCTTTTGGCAAAAGTCTAATTTCATGGGAGGGTCTATTTAGTCTGGGAGGAGGTTGCTTTTGAAAAAGATATTTACATGTAAGCTTCTATCTTTAAGGCCAACATCCTCACTGTACTGGCAAGATCTAATCTCCTTATCTCTTTTCAATGGAGAATGTAGAACTTAAATCTGCATACTTTAGTTTACTATATCGTCCCTGGGAACCTCCCAACTGACCTTATCCTTCTCCCCAAGTCCAGCTACTACCCAGGGAAACTTTTACTTTAGTTCATATGTGGTAAAACGGGCTAGCTCTTCAAAGCATCCCTGAAATGAGGATTCATATGCAAGTGATTTATTAAGGAAGTGTTCCCAGAACAAACTGATTAGAAAGTGGGATGAGTCACTTACAATACAGGGAATCAGTAATGGTCAAGCAACAGTGATGAGGAAAGTCCTAGCCTTGATCTAATCTCACAAGGACAATCAGGAGCTAAAGTTACAACCTCAGAATTTGTGCCTCCTCAAAATCAGAAATCTGGGCTTTCAGGCTTCAAAAAGTTAGTGTCTGGCTAAGTGGTATGTAGGCTAAGCAGCTCTAGCAAGCCCAGGGCTTGATTATTCCTCCTCTGGAGAAAGTGGAGGTATGAGTTAGTATAAACAAAACACTTGGCTACAAAAAATGAACAAAACAAAACAAAAACAAACTTTCACATTATAAGAACAAAATAGTGGCCACCAGGAGGGAAAGGGAGAGGAGAGTGTGGATAAATAGGACAAGGGTGAATTGTACGGTGATGGAGAGAAATTAGACTTTGGGTGGTGATCATAATGTAGTACATACAGAAGTTTATTTATAATGCTGTACACCTGAAACCTATTTTATGTCATAAACCAATGTTATTTCAATTTGGGGGAAAAAAAAAAGGAATCTGAGTCTGAAAGAAATGCTGTCTGTATTCACTGTAAGTACTATTAGAAAAAAGCTTTTGGCTCCTTCAAATCCAGCTATGTATCTAATTTAGGGCAAAATGGAGTTGCCACCAATCACCCTAAAACCTAGGAGGTAGTTAAAGTTTAACTATTATTCCTATCACAACGAAAGCTTTAAAAAAAAAAAAAAAAAGGATTTGCCCGCAATCATACAGCTACTAAGTCTCTGAAACTGATTACACTGGTCAACAGTGAGATCATTACTGACGTAAAGGCCCTAATCTATAGTATCTTGGTGTGCTGAACATGAATATAGCCCTGAAGGTTTTTTATTAGCTCTCGTTTTGAAGATATTTCATATAATTTATTTTATGTTTCACTATGTAAATTTATCCAGTAGGACTGCAACAATATCCTAAATCAGCCTAGAATGATGTAATATTGCATCGCATTGCATAATACCATCATGCACGCATCATCCAGAGTTGATTGCATCATTTTCTGATGCAATGACATACTACTGCCAGGCGACTGCTGAAGTAAGCTGACATCAGCAGTGTACTATATAAAGCCCTGTCAAAAAGGCTGAGAATTGAAAATCTTTCAGACTTTGTGCGAGACAGTTGAAGCTACTGTTCCATAGAACTGTTATTATTTTATCCATTTAGGCACAATACAGAACAGTAATGCCTCAAAAGTGTGTTAATAGTGTGGACAATTTCTGCTCTATTTGTGGGGAAGTGACATTTGCCAGCCAGAAGAAAAGTATCACTTCTCAAGTGAAGAAGGCTTATCATCTTTTCTTTGGATGCAAGGTTAGTGACCAAGACAAGCCTTGGGCCCAGCATATATGCTGTGCTACATATACAACACAGCTTTCACATTGGTTGAATGGCAAAAGACCATCCATGTCGTCTGCAGTCCCCATGGTGTGGAGAGAGCCAAGCAACCACATAAAAGTCTTACTTCTGCTTGGTTCCTCCTCTTTCTGGCAGAATAACAAAGCCAAAGAAGCGAGAATAGTCTACACAAACATTCCGTCTGCATTGAGACCAGTTCTACATGGTGAGGGACTTCCTATTCCAGAAGCTCCAGCAGAATTTTCTCTTGATTCATCTGATGAGGACAAGGGTGAGCCAACCTGTTCTCCTGTTCCATCAGCATCCAGTGATCCAGATTTTCACTGTGGTGCATCATCAACCCCACACAGACTAACACAGGAAGAACTAAATGACCTGGGTCATGATTTAGACTTATCCAAGAACAAGGCAGAATTGCTAGGTTCAAGACTCCAATAACACAATCTTCTAGAAGAAGATGTCACAATTACTTGATATTGAAAGCGCCACCAGCAGTTGGAGCCTTTCTTCAGAAAGAAAAGTACTCTGGTATTCTGTTCTGATATTGAGGGCCTCGTGAATGCCTTAGAAATCACTCAGGACCCACAAGAATGGAGACTCTTTCTAGACTTTTTTGAAACTGAGTCTTAAGGCTGTGCTTTTGCACAATGGAAACCATCTTCCATCTATTCTATTACTGAACAGCTGTACAAGAGACAAGCGAAGAAATCTAAGAAGTAGTCTATGACTTGATTTTTTTTAACAGGTATTAACCATAGGCCTATTACTATGGGCATGTATTTCATGATGTAAACATAAATTTATTGCAGATTACAAAAAAACCCTAGAGCCAAAATTAGAATTTGACTGTCATATTCATGTTGAGCACATACAAATTGATAGGAAATGACTAATTTTATTTCAGTAACATGACTTTTGTAAAAATTTGTTGACCAGTGTTATCTGTGTTTGGTAATCTCTTTAGGAGTACATGCTTTTCATTGCTACTTTGTAATTTGATATGCATTTATTGTCCCAGTTTCACTAACATAATGACAAAGATACAAGGTTAAATAAGGACCCCTTGATAGAAAGGGGATGGTTGCCCAATTGTGCTTATCTTCTTATGCCTGTAGCATTGTAGACACTCGGTAAATACCTTTATGGATTTAACATGTGTATAATAAACAAAGAATTTATTATAATACAAGAGGCTGTTCTATTCAGCAGATCTCAGATATTTATAGGTTGGGCAC
Organism: Scalopus aquaticus; assembly: GCA_004024925.1. NCBI lineage: Eukaryota > Metazoa > Chordata > Mammalia > Eulipotyphla > Talpidae > Scalopus > Scalopus aquaticus. Next base: position 33,616 of record PVIJ01008216.1, read on the forward strand.
ACATGAATCTAAATCCTTTCTCACAGTGTTGAAAAGGTGGCAATAATAAAGATTTTATGCTCACTCTGGAATGGTACAATATGTTTGCCATACTGTTCAGTCTTTGTGTGGATAAACCCAATACCAAAAGTTTTTAGTCATGTTTCTCCTTTTATGTGAGCTAAAGTGAATCTGGTGGCAGTCCCAGGGAAAGCATTTTGGGTTTCAAGAGAGGATGAGTACTTAGTTTTACCAGGGGTGATAACAGAGACAACATATGGAAATCACCAAATTCAGTCCAAAAAGCTCTTGCTGAAAAGCACAAATGCACTCATCTGGATTCACTGATGCACCTGTGTTGAGCAACACCTGCCTTTCTGGCCTTTCATGTTCAGTCAGTGGGTCACTAGCGTATACCTGAAGCCTTCTGATTACTTCAGCAGGTCACTAGAGTATAACTGAAGCCTTCTGATTACACATAGGCAAAGGTGGAGCATCCAGGTGGGTGGGGTGAGCAGGTGATACAAACCAAAAGAGATTTTAAAACTTTCAGTCTTCATTTTTGATTGCTTATTCATTTTGAGTTGTGCTCAAATTATATAGGTAGCCACCCAATTCCATTATTTCTTGTGCCAACAGCAATACATTACCTAGGTAACCCTTAAGTTAGAGTTTGAGTGATTAGGTAACAGAATGAAACTAACCAACCCATTATTTCATTTACCTTTTACCTCTTATCAAGTTTTATATATATGCACAAAAATATGCATAAATGGACAGCAGAATTTTCACCAGTTGAACACAAAAACATAACATGAATCACCATGCCAGGAAGCCCTCTTCCATTCTTTGCTGATCACCCTCTACACCCCCCAAGAGTATAAACCCTAACACCATTAGGGTTAGTTGAGCTTGCTTTTGTACCTTACATAACTGGAATCATACAGAGTGCATTCTTTTATGATGCTTGGCTTCTTTCACTCAACATTATTTGTTGAAATTCATCCATGTTATTGCATTTAGCTGTAGGTTATTTATTCTAATTGCTATATATTATTCCATTGTATAAAAATGCCACAACTTATTTATCCTTTCTACTGTCAGTGGGCATTTGTATAGTTTCCAGGATCTGGCCATTGTGAATAACGTGGCTGTAAACATTCATGTACATATCTTCTGGTGAGTTTCTGCTAGGTGTACACCTAGCAGTACAACTGCTGGGTCATACAACTGCTGGATCATACAACTGCTGGGTCACAGTGTACATATATTCCATTTCAGTAGATACCACCAAATGCTTCTCCAAGACAGTGTTTTCAACTGTGATTTTCTGCTGTGTATTTTTTGTCTGTGATTTTCACCCTTCAATAGTGGTTTCATTAGTGGAACTTGAATAGAACTAAGTCAGTGAATGCACCACTGCAGCCCAACCCCTTCTGAGGATGCAAGTCCCTGAAGCGCTTGAATGTCCTTCCATTCTCAAAAGTATCTTAACCCCTTGTTAGATACTTTGAAAATATGTTCTTCTTCACCCACCAAGGGAAAAAGACAAATTAGGGGCAATTCCATGCTGTGGGTGATACATACTATGACAGGAGAGTTATAGCACTTGAGACTGTTTTTTGTTTTGTTTTGTTTTGTTTTGTTTTGTTTTGTTTTGTTTTGTTTCGGTGGGGGGAGAGCTCCATAGTCCAAAGCATTACAAAGAAGCATTTGCAAAAGAGAAGGAGGTTGGATCAGAAAGCGGAAGTGTCCGCTTTCCACACACACCACACCAAAAGTCCTGGGAGGTTCACTGGGACAGAGATTGACTGGAATTCTTTACAGTCCCAACAAGAGGTCATCCTAAACTGTCTCCAAAGTAGAGTATAAATCATAACAGTGCGGAGCTTTGAAAATCTAGGTTTCATTACTAATCTCTCTGTTCTGAAAGGGGAGGGGGTGGATAAAGGCATTGGACACTTTGCACATCGACAAACAAGTTCCAGACAATGGTTCCTGTCTTTGCCAAAGCTGTGGCTCAGTTTTTTAATAAGCTCATTGGGATTTATTCTTGTTACTGTACTTTACTCATTAGCTCCTTTAAGTTACTGTTGGGTACCTCGGGGTGGAGGCCCCAAACCTCAGCATTCTTCTAAAGGGCTCACCACCTCAGGAAGGGGGGAGCAGAAGCCTGCTCGTGGCCTCAGCAAGGTGCTGCCTGCCTGGGTCACCTTCCCAGGAAAGAGAAACAGAGCACTGACGTGGGAGTATTCCCTGCAAGGCTTCTGCAGGAGTCTTGATGAGAGTTCCTCAATAAATACAGGGAAACCAAACAAAGGGTCAGAAAAAAGATATGACTTACAGGCACACTATAGATTTGAGGCATACAGAAGGGAAACAAGAGGGAGAGGGGTCAAAACAGGGCAAGGCCTCAGATCTATAGTTTGCCTGGAAATTTTGTCCTTTTTTTTTTTTTTGTCAAAATGGGGGAGGGAAGAGCACAGGGATTATGTGATGGTTCATGGTTGATGTGGTAGTAGGAGATTTATGGGGACTACACCTGAGGGGAGAAATCAAATATGGTACAAAAATGAACAATGATGTAAGACAATTAAAAAGTTAAAAAAAAAAGTTGTCTTAAATGTTAGGTATTTCTCATTAATTTACGTATAAAATAATTGCTATTTTATAGCCTGCTATGTCCTAAGGAATGAGGAATAATGAAGAACAAGGTGTGTACATTATTAAAAAAATAAGAGTTCCTCAAAAGGTGGAGTTTTGGTGCTGCCCAAAGTCCTGATCTCCAGCTCCAGCCCCTCTCACCTCCCTCATTACAGCTTTGGGTGGTTTTCCTGTGAGCCAGGAGTGAAAAGCAAAGGGAAAATAGTCTTTGATTGATCAAAGGTGCAAAGTTACAAAAACACTGTCATTACCTCTGACATTAATCTGATAAAAAAAACATCTACTACTGACTTGGAATCCAGTTTCACATTTCCAGCAGTGGTGTATTTGTGAGTCTTATTCTTCAAGGAGGTTTATTCAAAGAGAGAGAGGAGAAAAGAGGAACAACGCATTCTTTATAAAACAATGACAACAAATTGAAGCTTTTAAAGAATGTGTTACACTTAACACTTGCTGTTCCCCACCCCTTACGATAGGGACATTTTATTCCATTTATTACACTATTATTATATTATGCTGATTGAATTAGCCCCTTCCCTGGCTCCTTAGAGCCTTCCGAAAACAATTTAAACTGCTTGCCCTCCTTGTCAAGGCCCTTCATCACTCAGTTTCTGGCTCATTTCCTCTCTTGTCCCAACCTTCCCTCCTATGTAATTCCTATGCTTGAACAAAGAATATTTTTGTTTTGCCTCTGCTTTATAAATTTTATTCTACCATCCCAGCTTCTAGGAGACCAAATTGTTACCGAAAAGCCACTCCCTATATCCACATATTTTCCTTCCTTCCTTGTGACTCTCATCTTGCATTTCCCTTCCATATCCTTAGAAGAAAGGGCAATGGGTCTAGACCCATTGCCCTTCACCTTGGAAGATGATAGCTGCAAAAAAAAGAAATTAAAGATTCAGAAATAAGTTGCCTGAAGTCTCAATGTAGATTTTGTTAAAAAATATCTAGTGGGGAAAAAAAGTGAAAAGAAAGGTTGTATGTCATCTTTTGCTAGTTTGTGATCTTGGAAAAATTACCTTTGAACTCCAGTGTGCCCATCAGTTCAAGAGTGAGAGTAACAATATTGAAGTGAAATGAAGTACTAAATCTCTAAGCTGGTACACTCTAAAAACTACAAGTTACTATAAAAATTTTATTTCTCACCACTCTAATAAGTTAAATCATCATGGTCTCCTCAAAAGACTGAACCTTTATAATCTGAGAGATGTTCTATGCAAATAAAATATAGAGTGGATCAATAATGGTGGCAAACCATCTTTTTATTATCATGGTAAGTCTCTAGCCACAGACTTTTTTAAGTATTCCATTGGCATTTATAGTAAATTCCTAAGACTCAGATCAAGATCTAAAACAATCTGGAAAGTTCAAAGTTTCCCTATGAAATCAGTTATAGAACCAAACTGAGCAGAGCAGGGATACTTAGAAATCTTCTGAGCATCTCCAAGAAACCCTGAGGCAACCGCTGTGAAAATCTGGCCAAGCAAAGGCATACAACCAAGGTAATATTTTAGATATTCATTCATTCATTTATTCATTCATATATTTAACAAATAGTCCTTGGTCAGTGGGGATCCCTCCCTACATTGCCCATGATTTTTTCTAGCCTCACTCTCTGTGCTCCAGATAAATTGAAGTTTTCAGTTCCTCAAATGCACCATTATCATCCTTGTCTCAGTCATTTGCACCCCCCCATGCCTGCTGCCTAATGACAAAGACTCCATGACTGAGGTTAGCACTTCTGGTTCTGTGCTCCTGTAGCTCCCCGAATATCATATATTTCCTGACCTTCTTCATACTCAGTCGTTGTTCAATATTTTTCTTAATCTCTGTAAGGACATAAGAGTTTATCCCCCAGCACCTAGCACAGTGCCCACACAAGGTAGACTGTTAGAAAATCTTTCAGGACAAAATGAATTTCAACTTACCCCCCCCCAACCATTCTAAGTTGAACTTTAAATATGTGTGTAATTCTTCTGAGTTCATATCAAATTTTTCTCCAACTTCATAGAATTCATCCCTTTATGCTACAGTATTCTGAGATTATAGTCCCTTTTTTCCTAGTGTGACTTCCATGGCACCATTTAAATGTTCAAAGCATGATCGAATGTTCTGCAGTTGGAATGTAGCAAGTGAATGACTCAGTAAGAATATCTTTCTATTGTGTGATTAAACAAGACACAGAATATTACATATTGTCAGAACAGGACCAAATTAACACAATCTAGATTAATGTGGATGTTACTAGCTTCTCTGTGTCCAGAATAGATAGAAAACCTGGCATTATCTCTGGTCAATGGAAAAAAATTAGAAAAGTTCTGAAGCTTATGTTTTTGTCTTTCCATACCCCAAAGGAGCATTTCTTCACTATTGTGAATTGGGGAGAAGGCAGGATTATTTAGAACATATGAAATTATTGAGGAAAGGACACAAAACACTAAACACTCAACTCTGATAAACACAAAACTTGTATCCTGCTAATATCAAATGCAAATTTTCCAAGATACAAGTTCCGTGGATAAGTTAAAGGAAGCAAAGGAACATCTGATCAATTGGCAACTGAGCTAAAGTTGGTTCTGGATTCAAATTCTTTTCTTAGATCTTCACATCCAACTCCTCTCCCCATACACTATCACTTGAGTACCTCATGGTGTCAAATTCAGTCTTCAGAATCCTTCAGACAAACTGTCTTTATAGATCTTAACATAAACCAAAGAAATATGTGAACTCTCCTTTCACCTTTCTGCCACCTGAATGGAACCTGTGTCCTTCCGTTTTATAAAATTCTGCCCCCAAATGGTGCTGCATCATACATGTGCACACAAAAGGAGGTGTGGGAGAAGGGTAGGGGAAGTTGGAGTTGAATGGTTCAGTTCACAAAGACAATGGGTTCTTTGAAAAAAGAGAAAGAAACCCAGATCTGAGAGTCTGTAAAATGGCATTCAACTGGAGTCCCTTTCTTTAAACATAAACAGATGTATAATGTCTACCAGCCCTCCAATGGAATGGTACCTAAGTACCTAAAGGCAGAACGTGGCTGGATATCGAGTGAGAAATTATGACTGAAAAAAATCGTACTGTCTAAAGAACTATAGTTGAGATAATCAGATTCATTTTTTCATTCAACTTACATGCATCGACAGTGTACTCTGCCCAAAGACTGCCCTGAGTGCTAGGGTATTCACATAGGTATGAGGCCTGGGCCCTGGAGGAGTTTATATTCTAATGAAGGAGAGATGATTAAAAAGAAATTATAGAAAGAAAGAAGGAAAGAAAGGGAAGCAGGAAGCAAAAAAGAGGTAATGAGATAGTAGCATGGAGGAGAAAGTGCCTAAGTCTACCTGGGGAATTCTAGAATGATTTGTGGATGACACCAACATAAATAATTAATTGTTCCATTAGTATGATCATTATTGTTATTTACTGTTGTACCCTGGTGAATCTGGGGTGACACATAATGATATAAACAATATGGGTTAAGCACATTAAAATAATGCCTTTGGGGCTAGAAAAAGTCCTTGCATTATGTGAAACAGTCAGTGAGAAATTGTGGAAGTTGATTTTTAGCGGTTAATAGGAAGATCATTGGACAACAGAATCCATGACAAAATCACAGAGAAGTCAAATGGTGCTAATAATCAGCCCTTCTAGGGAGTGTGCAGAATTTTATGAAACATTTAAAATAATAAAATATTACAATTAGAAGGAAACTAGACAGATATCCAGCTTTCTTTTATTACATATATTTGTTTGCCTTCTCTCTACTCTATTAGTCTATAAATTTTAAGGATAGAGCCTGTGTCTTTTTTTTTTAAGATTTATTTATTTATGCACACAAGCTGGGGTACAGGCCACAGGTGTGGGGCGGCGAAAGGGTTCACAGAGACAGAGTGGAGAGCAGAACAGTCAGATCGACGGAAATACACTGCTGAGGGGAGCAGCGGGCGAGGCAAGAGAGGTCTGCTGTGCCATGTGGGAATCTCCCAGGCTGGGCATCGAACTTGCATCACCGCTGCCAACAGCTCCACAGCGCAGCGCCCAACCCCTGCACCACCAGAGAGGCCCTCTTATTTTTTTTTTTTTTAATCATTAGATCTTAGCATAGTACAAAGCAAGAAAAAGGAGTTTAATAATGTTTTTGGGCCTCCCTGGTGGTGCAACGGGTTAAGCACAGCGCTGTGGAGCTGTCAGCAGCGGCGACGCGAGTTCGATGCCCAGCCAAGGAGATTCCCACATGGTGTGGCAGACCTCTCCTGCCTCACCTGCTGCTCCCCTCAGCAGTGTATTTCAGTCGATCTGCATGTTCTGCTCCCCATTCTGTCTCTGGTGAACACTCGCACCGCCCCATGCCTCTGGCCTGCACCCTGGCTTGCATGTATAAATAAATAAATCTTTAAAAAATAATATAGGAATTTAAAATAATAATAATAATAATGTTTTCTAGAAGAAGAAACTCACAGGCTATTTATTTAACCTCTTTTATTTTAAAGATATAGATGCTTAGCCCAGAGTTAAGAACTAAAAGACAAAATAAGACTCATTAATGACAAAGAGCTAGAACCCAGGTCTCTTGACTCAAGCCAGGTTATTGTCCATGATGCTATGTACCCACCAATCAATCCCTAACCAATAAAACAAGTAGAGAAGGATGTTTCAATCATAGTGTTTCTAAAGATCTATTATATTCTTGAACTTTCCCTGTGTACCACCACTTCCTCCACAGAGATGCTCCAAAAAACAAAAAACAAAACAAAACAAAAAATAGAGGCCAGAAATTTGGAGCCTTATTTCCAAAATGCTGCTGATCATTGAACCCCTAAGTCTCACCTCTGACAAGGTACTCAGATCCCTAGAACCCTCAAAGAGTTGGCTTTGCCACAGAATGTGAAACCAGCCCAGTTTGTCATGTATTTTTTTTTCCACTTCCTGTCTGCAGGTCATTAACAAGATTAATATTAGGAGAGAAATTCTTTCCACTACCCCTCAAATCATACCAATGTGATTCATACTAAATCACTTCTGCACAGCAATTAGCACCCTGGATTTATTAATTTTTTCAATCAGTAGAGGGTCTCCCTTGTGGCCTGATACTGTTTTTATCCCTTTATCTTGGGCTGTGATGTTGATGATGGTGGCGGGAGTGATGATTTTCATTTTCTATTTGTATTTGGTTACCACTGATTGCATTTTACCTTAAAGATTGCATGTGAAAAGTCAAGATGGTTGAAGTAATCCATTTCAAAAATTTTTCATTTATAAATATAAAAGTCGGGCAGTGATAATAGTACTTTCAAAACATCTAGACATATGGCCCTTCATCTAATCTATCAAGAGCATAGGTTTCATTTTTATTTCATGAGTAAGAAAATGAGGACTTCGGCAATTACTGACACTCACTTAGCTAATGAATAGTGGAAATACAACTCCAAACCAAGATTTTGGACTCCAAACTGACTTGAAATTTTACATAAGGCAGGGCAAAGTGTAACCAGCAAACTCCACCAGGTAAAAATTGAATTTTATTATGAAGATACTAAAGCCCTAGAATCAAAAAGATTAAACTTATTATGTGTGAAGCCCCCAGAATTAAAACTGAATTCTTAACCTCAAACTATATATACATGTATATATATATATATATATGTGTGTGTGTATGTGTGTGTGTGTGTGTGTGTGTGTGTGTATGTGTGGTGTCAGCTTTTGATCCATTTACGAACAAACACCCTTATATTCTCACTCAGTAGATAGGCTCTCTGACAAGGATCTTGTCCCAAGAAAATTTACTTTTCCTTTGACTCATCAGTAATCCCAATGCATCTCCCTAGAACATTGCTTCCTTTCCAGGGTCACACATACCTCAAATATTCATACCTCAAAATTTCCAAATTGGGGCCTCTCTGGTGGTGCAACAGGTTAAGCGCAGCACTATGAAGCTATCCAGAGCCACTGCAGCACGAGTTTGATGCCCAGCCAGAGAGCTTCCCACATGGCGCAGCAGACCACTCCTGTCTCACCCGCTGCTCCCCTCAGCAGTGTACTTCACTCGATCTGCCTGTTCTGTTCCCCACTCTGTCTCTAGTGAATCCTCTTACCACTCCACACCTCTGACCTACACCCCGGCTTGTAGGCATAAATAAATAAATCTTAAAAAAAATTTCCAAAAAGAAAATTAGTGACTGGCATTTAAAATGGCTGAATCTACAGATGGCTTAAATGAATATTCTGGGAGTCACAAGAGCCAATCAACATTCTCCAGGGAACATTAATGACATAATCTCTAACTATTGTAATTTAATTCATTGTATATTACTGAGCATCATTGTGTATACGCTCTCTCTCTCTCTCTCTCACACACACACACACACACACATGCAGAGCACCACAATAAGTGTAATAAAGTCAGAGGATAGAAAACAATGGTCCCTATGATTCAGAAGTATATTGTATAATAGAGACATTAGGTAGGCTTGTAAGAGACAATTTTAAAAGTAAAAAGCACCATAAGAAGTTTCAATGGTGGTCTAATGATCAATATCTACTTGTATTTGCTGCTCTCAAATTCTTCCAGCCAAGTGCAAATACTATCCTACCAATCTAGACTGATCAGCACCGATATTAATAATAACATCAAAAATCTTGCAACTGGTCAGACTACCTCAGAATCAAGGTTCTCAGCTTTGAGTTTGTTTTCCCTCCTGCTGTGGTCTCCTCTCCTGTCCCTGCCCCTTGTTCCTGTCCCAGCTCCATCTCTCTTTCTACCTGCCAAGCCTTTGTTCCACTAATCTGCCTTGCCCTACCCCAGGGATCTGTGCTCTCCTGATTTCTGACCCTCTGCACAGGTGTATCCCTTGTAACATAGGACACACATGTCCATCACACCAATTGCCTGTCTCCTTGCCCTTAGATCTGGTTCACTCATGGGACTACTTCTGCCAAAGTCTTTTCAACCCATAGTTGATAACTATTCCACATCAGAAACTTTAACACATCTGCAGGTACATAGATAGGATCTTAGAGACACAGAATAAAATCACTGAGTAATGTATCTTTTTTTTTTTAAAGATTTATTTTTTTATTTATACATACAAGCTGGGGTACAGGCCAGAGGCATGGGGTGGCGAAAGGGCTCACCAGAGACGGAGCGGGTAGCAGAACAGGCAGATCAGAAATACACTGCTGAGGGGAGCAGCGGGCAAGGTAGGAGAGGTCTGCCACACCATGTGGGATTCTATCAAACTCGCGTCACCGCTGCCGACAGCTCCACAGCGCAGTGCCCAACCGCTGCGCCATCGGGGAGGCCCTGAGTAATATATCTTATTCAGTTGTTTGAACAGAGATAATGGAACTAAATTATTTCCATCAGCAAATGATTGAATTAGAAGAACTTTTTGAAAATAAGACTCATGCTCTGAATTGAACCATGAAAAAGATCAAAATCACCAAATTTAATACCCAAATAAGAAAAATATGTCTTCTTATGCAGAAGCAGCTATTTTCTGATAATTTTATCTCAAGGCCCCCATAGATCATAAAATTGTGTATCTAAGTACTTAGAAGGCCTTTATGGCTTGTCTAGTTAAAACTGTATTCAGTTTTTTAAAAATCTTCTATAGAAATTCTTGTGAGGGAGTTCTTCAACCTCCTTTATTCAACCCACACCTTTTGATCATCTACTTAGGGTCAGTTTTAGGTAGAGCAGGAGATATAAAAATGAGACAGAAATCTAGGCCCCCAAAGATTTCTAACCAGATAGGAGTGTTAGAAGAACAGTAAGGAGCAAACTCTGAATGAGTGAATCATGGCCTGAAAGAACTCCACCTCCTGATGTCTTTAGGACTCTACTCCCTACTCCATGCCAATAAGAGCTCAGGTGCTGGGAATTACAACTCTCAGCATGCCATGACCCTAACTTCTTTAACAGGGGCCACTGGGAACTAGAGGCAGTTAAGCATCCTTGCTTGGCTTATAACTTGGACATGTTTGTGCTCTCTAGCTTTTCCATCTTCAACTCCCTTGGTGTCTTAGCTTAAAAGGCATTGCTGGTAGAGAGTGTCAACCAATTAATCTCTCTCCTCTCCTCTCCTCTCCTCCTTTCTCCTCTCCTCACTTCTCCCTTCCCCTCCCCTCCCCTCCCCTCCCTCTTTCTCTCTCTCTTACTCACTAACTTTGTTTTTATAGCATTTTAATAGTTTTTATAGTATTTTAGTGCAGACTAGAGGTGTGGGATGGTGAGAGGGTTCACCAGAGACAGAATGGGAGCAGAACAGGCAAATCGACAGAAATACACTGCTGAAGGGAGTAGCACGCGAGGCAGGAGAGGTCCGCTGCTCCATGTGGGACTATCTCAGGCTGGGCATTGAACTCAGGCCACAGCTGCCGACAGCTCCACAGCACTACACTTAACCCATTGTGCCACCAGGGAGGCCCTCCTCACACTAACTTTGTCAATAAACCTTTTATTTCATATCTCTCTGCACATCTGCTTTAGGTCTTATCCCAGGTTCTTAGGCATACAGGTAAGGACTCACACCCCTGTCACCTCCATTTCCCCCAAGGTTGTCCTGTAACAAAAGGAAAGCATATGAAACAAAGAATTGTAATACAGTATGATCACCATTGTGACAGAAACAAGTTCATGATTCTACGAGAATTCATAGCAGTGAAGAATGGAACTTCACCATGATCAGCATCATTAAGAGTAGGAAGAAGGGTTAGAAACTGCTTCCTATAGAGGAGACACTTGGGGTGAGGTAAAATGAACAAAGTGGGAGAGTATTCATGACTGAGAGGACAACAAGGCCTAGGGCACAAAGGCACAATGAAGGAGGAGAGGTCAACAAAAACTAATAAGAAAGGGCCTTGTTTGTTTCAGCCAAAAGACTAGATGGTACCCTGAGGCAACAGAAAGCCATTGAAGGACATCTTATGGGGGAGTATATGGTAATATTTACATTTTAGAAAAACATCACTTCAGAAGTAATGTAAAGAATGGTCTAAAGGTGTGTGAGACTTAAGTAGTGGGAAAAGAAAGCTAATGCATCTGATGTAGAGAGTTATGGCAGGACTATGTGAGCTTGACCCCAGGGCCAAAGAAAATGCTGAAAAATAGGCAGGAGGGGAGAAAGCAGTAGCACCTGTCCAGCGTAGGAACAAAAAGGATGTTCATGTCCTGAACAGACTCCTACGAACTTTCTTTTAAGTCTATAGCAGTTCCCAGGAATAGACAAATTAATTACTCATATAACAAAGCATCTTTCTTTAGTCTTTACTACAGTTGTTTCCAACATTGTATGAATTTTTCCCTTTCCTCCAATTTTCCTATACAACCCTGCCAGATAATTGCTACTCCCTCTTACTCACCATGTTTGCAAGAGGATCAGAATTTTGTAGTGTCCTCTAGGGGATCTGAGACTATGAGATCTTACATTGGGTTCCATTTTTCCACTTGCACTATTGAACTTGACTTTACTGAATGAAGAGGCAATAGTCATCACACTGTATTACAATTCTTTGTTTCATATATTTTCCTCTTGTTATAGGGCAACCACAGCGGAAGTGGGAGTGACCTGGATGTCAGTCCTCACCTGTATGCTTAAGAACCTGGGACAAAACCCATTAGAAATGATAAGGGACTAGGGCCTCCCTGGTGGCACAAGGGGTTAAGTCTCAGCACTATGAAGCTATCAGTAGTCACTGTAACACGAGTTCAATCCCCAGACAGGGAGATTCCCACATAGTGCAGCAGACCTCTCCCGCCTTGCCCACTGCTCCCCTCAGCAGTGTATTTCAGTAGATCCACCTGTTCTGCTCCCCACTCTGTCTCTGGTGAATCCTCTCAACACCCCCCCCACCCCCACATACACCTCTGGTCTACACCCCAGATTTTGCATGCATAAATAAATTTTAAAAAGAAATAAGGGACTGAATAAAAGCAGAGGAACTATGACAAATACAGGGAAGAGAAAGAGAAGTATTTTTTAAAAATTGGCAAGAACAATGCATAAGGGACACTGAGAAAAGCTGACTTTTTAGGTCTCTTTATAGCAGTTCTCTGCCTAACGCCTCCCCTGAATGGAGATAGTGGTGACAAGATGGCTTTCCTAACAGAGAATCATTAAAAAGATGAGAAAGTGTTTCTTCCTGGGAGTTTTAGATTCTCTGTTGGTTTTAAATATGTAACACCTTCCATTTGAGATGATTTAATTAAGACTCATTTACCCTTAAGAAAAGGAAACAGAGATGTCTTTACATAGTTCTGGCTAGTGATTCTGTCTTTAGGCTTTTATACTTGATAAAACACTCATTTTATGGACAGCATTTTATCTTGAATAATCAGTTATGGTCATTCTATCAACTAAATATTTTGTTAAGTGAGTACATAATCCATTCATCTTCATCCTTTGCTTTTGTTGTATGCTAAATTCAGATAGCTTGTATTAGGATAGTAAATCCATAAAACAGTATCTCCAATGAACTCTTTTCAGTCTTCAATATTATCTGGGCACAAGAGGAGTCTAATGATTTCTACCCAAGAATCTGTTATGAAGGAGCTATCTTGGATGGGCCTCTCCTGAAGCATTTGATTAAACCCAGGCAGACTGTGATGGAAAATTCTGTGCCGACTTCCAGAGGTCACATGAAGAAATGCACATGTGTCAACCCTAGAAAAGTATCATCTGCATTCCAGCAGCAAACTGTTTTGGAAATGTCATCCCTCAGAGGAGTTAATGCCAGACTCAATTAAAGTCATGGTAATAAAGAGTGGAAAGATGACACAAATGACCAGAATCATAAAGTCATAGAACTGAAAGGGCGATTGCCTATGATCAAGTCTAACTCCCTCATTTATAATTGAAGAAACTGAAGCTCAAAGAGCTAATACAATGGGTCAGTGGCATTAACAGAACTCTCCCCAGATCTCCTGACTCCAGGTTCAGTTCTCTTTCTACCATACATTATCACTTTATGGAATCACAAAATTGTACAGAGCAATGCATTGTGACTCAGACATGCTGGTCAGTGGAATTAGGTGCCCTCCTATCCCAAGGTCATCTTTGTGTACCAGGCTATTAAGGGTAACTGTAGTGGAATGTTTATTGACATTCAGATAAGAATCTAACTGCATCCTTTTACTGGTATGGGGCCCAGGACCCCCATGGGAAAGAACATGAACTGGGTCCATAATTGAGGTCTAGACAAATACAGACATTTCTAATAGATTGAGGAGATCCCAAGGGAAGCCATGCTCCAAAGAGCAACAACCAGATCATCGAAAGAAAAGTTACCATAAGTGGGGAGGCATCTCAGGAAGGACAGGAATAGTATTAAGATCTAAATAAAGGAAAGGGAGCAGTTATTCTGGGTACAATATGAGGCTATCCCTAAAACACTCTCCATCCAGCCCAAATCAGCCACTGGATGTCTACATTTCCAAGGCAGATGAAAACATATATATAAATAAATTAATGGCTCCAGAGTATACACATTTCTGACAAGAAAACAACCTCCATGGAGGGCTGGATGATGAAAATGTAATCCTTACCACTAGGGAGTAAAGCACTTGTGTCATGGGTTCCTATAAAGAAGTTAGACATGAGAAGGGAAATGGGTTTCCTGACCAGCAGAAGACTCAGAGAACAAAGAGGGGTTGAGAAGTTTCAGACATCAGCAGAAAGAACAGACATATCAATAGAAGTGGAGGTGGAACACAGGTTATCAACTATTCCAAACCATCAGAGTCTAACATAACCAGCCTGGCATCAAAGTGTCAATGGCATCAAAGTGACTAATGACATAGCTACAGTGCTGGGACACACCCAACAACACAGGGTTTGCAAAGAGGAGCATCATAGAAGCAGCCCCTGAATATTAGCTGCAAGGTAGACCTATGAAGGTAGCAACATGTTTTAATCAAGTCATCACATAAAGTGAGGTAGAAGAACAATAGTTGAGACAGATAGACTACAAAATTAAAGCTCTTTCTCACTGCTCTCTTCCATATGCTTACACAGCAAGCATATGTACTACAGGTTGGGCTCCTGAGGAGGAAGAAAACTTCACAGACAAAAAGTTGTATGCAGGAAGCTTGTTGAACATCATATCTATGGGCACAGATGAAAGCACACTGAACAGAGAAATAAACTGGCCTGTGATAAGTAACAACAAAATCCTCAGCCCATTCTATGGATGGAGCTAGAGATGGAGTGTCCTTACAAAGTCATCCTAAATTAGAGCAAGGGAGTGATACTCCTGTATCAACCACATGGGTTGCCTTCAAGAAACAAAGTGTTACTGGGGGTAGGTGAAATTCAGCAGAGGACAGTCAACAGTCCTCAGTGGTTAGCTCCCAACGACTTGGCAAATGCGTGTTTCAGTCCTCAAGGAAGAATACGAATAGCATATACCACAACGTGTTACATATAGAAAGACCCTACCCCATCATTTTTTTTCTTACATCATTGTTCTCCTTTCAGATGTAATCCCATAGTTTTCTCACCACCACAGCACCTGTGAACTATCACCATAGTCCTTTGTGCTCATCCCTCCCCTGTTGTGACCCCGCTCCTTCCCCCTCCTTGCTGTTGGCCTCAAATCTATAGAGATCCCACCATATTTTTGAGGATTCCTAAAGCCATAGGAATAAAAAGGTTGAGGTCCCACCATTTGACAGGTGGCTACTATTAATTAGCATATTGAAGGACAAATTGTTCAAGTTGTATCCTCTAGATTCTATAAACAAATGGAGTCTTGGAACATCCAGGCTCCAGAAGATTCAGAAAAGTTAATAAAGTCATTTATCCTAACCTTCAATCTCCAGAGACTAGTTAACTAGATGCCAGCATAGTCCACCTGCTAATTTTCTCATACTACTCAATGAAAGGAAAAAAAAAACAACTCGGGCCTCCCTGGTGGTGCAAGCAGTTAAGTCTCAGACGATGAAGCTATGCAGAGCCACTGCAGCAGTTTGATCCCCTGCCTGGGAGCTTCCCACATAGCACAGCAGACCTCTCCTGGCTTGCCCGCTGCTCCCCTCAGCAGTGGATTTCAGTCACTCCACCTGTTCTGCTCCCCACTCTGTCTCTGGTGTATCATACTCTCACACTCCCCCACCCCCAACACCTCTGGCCTAGCCTACACCCCAGTTCTTGTATGCATAAATAAATAAATCTTTTTTAAAAAGAAAGAAAAAAAACTCTATAGGCATGTGAGCTTATAACTCAACTGTCCTCCACCCCTGAATTCTATCCAATAATGGAACTCCTAACCAAATGTAGATCCAAATACCAGCTCCTTAATGCCCTGCAAAATATTTAATGATCATGGGATCCTATGGAGCAGACCCTGAGGACCCAAACTCATTTGAATGAAAATTCTTCATGTCAGACTCATGCATTAATCCCCAGGCTGATAAAGGATATAGGTTCCAAGGTATATATTGAAGATGGAAAACAGGGTCCCAGATTACATCAAGTGCATCAAGCTCAATTGTTCCAATTCTGCCCTTTGGGACACTCAGGAATATCTGTGTCCCCTATACTATCAATACATGTCAGACTCAACTCCTTCCCATAAGCTGCCCAAGCACAAAACTTATTCAATTACGCTGTTAACATGTGTGGTGCTAAAAGTGCAGCTTCCTCAACCTCACCCTGCGAGCTGATTCAGTAGATCTGAGGAGGAGCCTACTACCCCACACTGTTAAGCAGGTATCCAAAGATCCTGCATTCAGAAACACGGCATTAGCCTCAGAAGTTACGAGTAGAGATCTTACTACGTTTACCTCTGTGTCTCTGGTATTTAGTAGAGTGATGCAAACAGCTCTTTCTTCAGTGAATAAAAAATGGAATATGAAATGAATAAAGAGTTTTAAAGATCGCTATCATTTATTAAATTATCTGTCTTTTCTTTTTCAGAAGAAATGTCTATAACCCCTAATAATGCTGACACTGTCTTGCAAAGCATACAGTTGTCAATATTCTGGTTAAAATGTGGTGCTAAAGTTCAACTCATCTTCCATATATGGTCCATGCAGGGGACAAATGCCACCCTGATCAGGACACAAGAATGTTCCTAAGACAGGGTGAGACTGAAAAAAACAATTTTTTGCAGCCAATGACACTATGGGTCTAGACATTCAACTTAAACTTCCTCAAACTACCCCCTATCTTGAATACAAGCATCTGACTTTTAAAAAGTAATTGTAGTACTTTTCTCCTACCCAATTAAATTTCATCTTATTTGTTTTAGCTCATTGTTGCCATCTGTCAAAAGCCTTTTGAATCTTGATTCTATCAGCCAATGTATTAGATATTCCTCCCAGCTTTGTGTCATGTGAGAACTTAGAGATTTTCTGTGTTTTCTCTGACTCAATAAACTATTAAACATAATAATGACAGGGCCAGAGGTCTGAAGTATACCACTGGCAATCCCTCTGCAAATTGCACAAACCTGTTAAGCATTTTTGGAGTGTGAGCATTGCAGCAACTCTTAAAGCAGCTTTCAGTCCTCACTTTCTCTTGCTAACAAAGATACCATGAGGAGAACCCGATGTGCTCAGATTATGAGATGTGAGTTTACCTGCCACAGACTTACTGAGAGACACAGGGGCCTTCTAGTCCTTTTTCTCTACAAATGAGGACCATGAACTAGGAGATCTCTAAAATCCCTACTAATGCTACGATTCCACAATTCCTCATATCTTGGTGAAATCCCATACTATCCATACTCGTAAACCCCTCAGAAGGTAAAATAAGTTAATTTGGCATGACTTTTACTAGTGAACTTCTACCGGTTCCCAGTGAAATAGTATACTTTCCTAAGTTCCTAAAGCTATTAGTTTAACAGTCCATCCTAGAATTTGCAACCCTATCAAGAGAAAGGGATATCAAGAAGTTGTGATATTAAATCAAGTGCAGAGTTCTAGAAGCTGACAAGGGTTTAGGACAGCACTTATCTGCGCCGAACATGGCATTAAGACATCCAACCTGGACTCTGTGTAAATCGACATCTAAATCTTTCATCCATAATTTCCAAAATCTACATTTTCCATTTCAACAGTTAAGATGTTTGCCTTCCCTAAGTTTTTTGGCAATGCTCTGTTTTGCCAATTTTTCTTAAAAATCTTTAGTAGCAATTACATATATTCATTTCCAAATTCATGATTTACGTCTTCTAGATCTAAAGGCTTGAATATATTTGAATCAATTGCTTTAATTAACATCTTTAATTCTGTTTTCTACCTTTCATTTTTTAATCTCATTTTCATTAACAGAGAATGAGGAAAAAAAGAGGTAAGTTTGCATTATCTTCAACAACTGTTAACATTGCTTCATTTTCCTTTAAAAAATAGAATAATCTTTTAGTGTTTTGTGAGGTAACATTGGTTTACAACACTGTAAGCAATTCAGAGGTCAAGGCTCACACCTCTTCACATGTTTGCTACTACCTTCTTTCAGTATTTTTACTGCTTTCAAATTTTGTTTTTTTCAATCCTCATTTCACCCTTTTTTCTATCTTCAGTGATGGGATGACCTTTTGTTTGGTGACTTTAAATATGCATAAGAAAAAAAGTTTGGACCTTTGTAGAAACCAACTTGAAAAACAGAAAAGTCACTAGCAGTAAGGAAGAACTCTGAGTTGCTGAACTAGAATCAAGCAGCTGTTGCGAGGGCCATTTTAAGTCCTCAGAGAAGCACCCAAGAGATTAAACAACAGAGAGGCTCTGAGCTTCAGAGGGCAGACCAATAAAGGAGTGTGGCTACCAGAAATTAAATTCATTTAGTGTTCACAGAAAAATGGGCATTTAAAAAGCAATTAAGGCCTTTCTTCTGAAAAACAACCAGTTTAATGTTTCATTTTATCTTGGCTGAGATTTTTTATTTATGAGGACAAAAAAATAAGTAATCAAATTATATGTTTTTCAAATAAAGATACCTTAATATAAAATAAAAACCACAGGATGGTACAACCTAGTGTTTCATTCCTAACCCTTTATTACATATATCTGAAGATCTACACCAGAATAGTTTACTTTTAACAACTTCTAACATGCTCTATTGTTAACTGTTAAAAAAAAAAAAAAAGCAGGCAAAAAAATCTTAGAATTTAACTTTCTAAAGAGTTAGTTCAGCCTCCCCTTTAAATTACTGTGGTAATGAAACTATCACAAAGAAAAGTTAACCATAAATAATATAATATAATATTCAAATTTGGTCAATAAAGATCAAATTACAATGAAACTAAAAGAAAGTAATAAAACTTAGAAAGATCTTGGTTGCTTTTTCTTTTTCTTACTTTTTCTTGTTTGTTTTTAGATGAAATACTTCTTTTCTTACATTCTTGTTAATTTTTGAACCGTATCTGATTTCTCCCCTCCCGTGTGGTCTCCATAGTTCTCCCACCACCATTGGATCCGTGAACCAGCACCAGAGTCCCTTGTGCTCTTTCCTTCCTTCTTTTGACTTGTCCCCAACCCCCTCCCCTTCAGACTGCCTCAGATCTATGGTCAGCTTGCAAGTTTTGTATTTGTTTGACCCATGGTTTAGTTTCTCTATATTCCACATAAGTGAAACCACACAATATTTACCCTTTTCCTTCTGACTTATTTCACTTAACATAGTCCTTCCAGACCCATCCATGTTGTCACAAATGACATGAATTTATCTTTTTTGATTGCTCTGTATATATACCGCATATTCTCAATCCATTCATCTGTTTTGCCCCAGCCTGTCCCAGTGTCACAATAAGTTTCACAGATAAAAACAGCGTCCACCCCAGAGCCCCAGGGGCACTTGGTCAGTCCCTGTAGAGGCAATATCCAAGTGCAGCCACACAGATCCGGGCTCCCCACCCATCATCACAGAGTCAAGCACCAGATCCATCCCAGTGAACGCAGGCACCAGACCTGCCCACCCAAGGACTCCAAAGCAAACCTCCCTGCAGACACCACCAGGTAGCCCTGGTGGTGGGAACTTTGCTAAATTCAGTGTGTAAAAATTCCTCAAATTGCACAGATGCCAAAGACACCACTCTAGGAAACCAAAAACATTCTATTCATTGATACTGAAGAAACACAGTTCTAATTATTAGAAGGTGCATAGGGTGATATGTAAAATCATTTGAAGTTAAATGGTTAAAATTTAAATACGTTTTCTATAAACTCTAAACCAAACTCCAAAAATATAAGAAACCAAACAATTATAATAATATTTGGTTGCTGGAAAAGTCAGGATACTTTTATGCATGAAAAACAGAAAATAAGTCATGATTTTTTCAACAACCCAACAAATCAACAAGGAGATTACATAGAATTACAAAAAGTAACGAACCCAAAAGATAATAGCAAAAGGGGATAAAAACCAGACTAAAAATAGAAAATAGCAATATGGTAGTTTAAACCAAATCAACTCAATTATCACAATTGCAAGTGAAATAAGCACCCCAATATACAGGCAGATATTATCAAATTGGATAAAAAAACGCCAAGCCCTTCAGCAAGTAAGGCCTCAGAAGCCCGGTGGGGGTTCATTTTATGAACCATCACTAAGTAGCCTATGCAGGGCTCACCTTGGCAAGGGAGTTCTCATATATTTTATGAGTATGTGCTCCCCACAAGAAATCCATTTTAAATGTGAAAATATAAACAGATAGGAGGAAAATAAAATAGCACTAATCAAAAGGAAGCAACAATGTCAAAGTCAATTTCAGAGTAATGAATAGAGGATAAGTAATTAAGATCGCTTCTTATTTTAAAGAGATCAAGTTATCAAAAGTTATCAAGAGCACATAACAATACTATAAGTTTATATTCCTGAGCATAGTTTCAAAATAACCAATAGAAGCATAAAGAAAAATAGTCAAATCCATAGTGTATACTCAGAGATTTCAACACCTCTATGTTAATAATTAATTGAACAAGTAGGTAGAAAATCATAAGTATGTAAGAAGCTTCAATGATATTTAAACCATGTTGCTATCATTGACATTTAGAAAACACTCCAACAACAGAATACACTTTCCCTTGTGCATATGAAGCACATATTTGCTTAATCATATTCTGGGCTATTAAACTAGTCTCAATAAATTTAAAAGGATGCAAAGTATCTTCCCAAACCACAATAAAACTAAATTGGAAATAAAATGCAGAGATTCTCTAAATAGCCTGTGGATCAAAGAAGAAACCAAAAAGCAAGGTAAGAGCTACTTGACAAGGAAATACAGCTCAAAATTTGTGAGTTGCAGCCAAACAAGGCTTGGAAATTTACAGCAAATAAAATGCCTTTATTAAAAAGTAGTAAAGTTTTCAAATAAGCGATATCAGCTTCTACCTAAAGGAACTAAAAAAAAGGAATTAAACCCATTATATCAGAAGAAAATTTAAAAAATCGTGTGAAAATCAATAAAATAGATAAGAGAAAAGCAATAGAGAAAATCAATTAAATTAAAAGCAGTTTCTTTCAGAAAAATGAAATTGATAAATTTCTATCCAGACTGACAAAAAAAGGAGAAAGAAAAGGAATAAAATCAATATCCAGAAGATTAAATGTAATTATAGGAAATGAGAGGGGTGACATCATTGTAAAGTGTGTGTGAACAGCTTTATGCCAGCAAATTTGACAAGTTAGATGAAGTTAACTAATTTTGAGGGAAAAAAAAACAAAAAAGCTTACTCAAGGAAAGATAAACTGAGTATCTCTATAGCTATTTTAAAATTTGAATTTATAGTTTAAAACCCTTCCACAAAGAAAACTCCAGCCTATGTGGCTTTACTGTTGAATTCTACCAAAAATGTAAGAAAGAAACAATACCAATTTTATTCTTCCCAAATTCTTCCCAAATACTAGAGAGGAGAGAATACTTCCCAACATCTTCCATAAGGCTTCAATTACCCTGATCCAAACCTAAACGGAGACATTACAAAAAGAGTAAATTATAGTCAAATATCTATCATAAAACAGATGTCCAAATCCCAAATGTAATTTCAGCAAGTTTAATTTTACTTGTAAAAAAGATATGACAGTGTCACTAAAAGTAAGTTTATTTAACATTTGGAAATCAACCAAAAGCACTCTAAAATAAAAAAGTCATATATTATCTCAATAGAAGGTAAGGTATTTAACAAAAAACAAAAGTTATTGCTGATAAGCAAACTCAGAAAATAAAGGAACTTTCTGCACCTGTTAAAGGGTATCTAAAAAAAACCTCCAGATGACAAACTAATCTGTAGTGAAAGACTAAATGGGTTCTCCTGCCAGAACAAGGCAGGATGTACATTCTCACCACTTCTATTCAACATTGTACTAGAAGTTCTGGTCATAGCAATTAAACATGAAAAAGAATTAGAGGATGCAGATAAGACAGGGAAAAGTAAATGCATTTATTCACAGACAATTACAATGAAATACAAACTTTCTAAATACCAAAGAGACATTCCAAGAAGAGAGATTAACAGAAAGAGTATACATAGTGAAAGATTCAATAAAAGACTTGTACAACAAAGAGAAAATACAAAGATGTCATTTTTTTTTCTAAATAACTACCTACAGATAAAGAATATTGTGGAGTAAGCCTGGAAATTCAGAAGTTCTCTGAGTATATCTTGTTTTATAGACCCAGCTTTGGACTCATGTACATATTTTACATGGTTATAAAGAATGAAATTTTTTAAATCATTCCCCTGAAAGTTAAAATAAAATGAAACTGAAGAACTTAAGTATGTATCCAGCTGGTCACATAACCACATAGAGACAAAGACCAAAGGAACTTCAAATATAGATTCTAAATCATATTGTTGGTAGAAGGACTGTTATTATTACTTTCAGATTGCTATGCATGTATTGTGGGATAAAGTAAGTGAGCAACAATGTGATACTCTATCATCCTTGTTGCAAACCAAGCATTCTCATAAATGCTTAAAGAATTGGACTTCCTATAGCTTGGGGTATCCAATTATTGCCATTCAATGTCAAAGTTTAACAGTGTAATCTCCATAGAAAGGGGAGGGTGGAGCTGAACAGTGGGGGAGATAGAAAAGAGTTGGTAGAGAAGCCTCAAAGAGAGAATTGGAGGAGACACATGGAGCAGAGAGACATGTGAAGAAGCTGGACTTGCTTCTTGGCCTGGAACTTTCACCAGGGACTGGGAGACATTGAAGGAGACACTTGAAAGAGACAGAGACGTGGGTGAGAGACCCTTCGCAAGGTTGATAATGGCTGCCTTTATCTTTACTTGTGTTTTGATTTTGCTCTTTTCCTTCCAGACATGCCTGGCTCCTTTTGTCCCTTTTCCATAGTTCCCAACAAAAAGTTGCCTTAGACTTGTGACAAGCTTTCAGGCCTCAGCTGCCTGCTTTGGACCAACTCTGCTTGACTTAGGCATTTACCCACAAGGGGATGGGAAATCTGGGTGCCTCATTTGGAAACTATATTCTCTTTTCTCTGTATTGCATACTAATTCTACTAAAGTTCTTTTTCACTGCAGTTCTTACACACTAAGAGTATGTTTTGTCTTTACACCGCAGATGGCAAAACCCATTAGAGTAGGCAGGTTTGGGGGTCCCATAGTGTCCCTCAGTCTGCCCACTAACAAAAGAAATCTAGATATTGGAGAGTCTAGAAAACTTAAAACAATGCCACATTTGGCTTCTAGGTTAATGTGAATTTACTATCTTTGGAAGTTTTCTAGAGTAGAATCATAGAAATAAAAAGATAATGACATAAAACATGTATTGAAAAGTTAAGTTCAGTATCTCTTAGAACATGGTTTTGTCAGGGTGCAAAATAAATCATCCTATGGCCCTCTGGGTTCTTCTCAGGCTGGACAAGTAATCAAAACAGCAACAGATGGGTTAGCAAAGGAAAAACAATGAATTTAATAACATATGCTGAGGGAATTCACATGGCTGTAAATTATAAAGAACAATGGAGCAAACCAGGAATATTTATTCTGCATTTTAGGACCTGGGGCATAAGGGACAGAAAGGGGGAGACTTCACATGACAGACAAGAAAGGGGTGAGCTCATCCTTACCTCTGAGTGTAAAGATGAGATTCTTAGAGAGAACATGCTTACTGATGAACATGTCCTGGATGAACATGAACTAAATGAGACCCCCTCAAACTACATTCTTCTGGGTCATAAAAAGGAGAGCACTGATTGCTTCTTCCATTAGGGGGGAAAAAAAGGCTGCCACTTAGGATATGATGATCTTTTCTTCAATTAGGAAAGGAGGAAGGCAGGAACAGCAGCTTCTCCTAGCCTTCAGGGCCCACACTGCCCTCGACCCAAAACAAGCTGCATCTTTAAATGGTGGTAATAAAATTCCTGAGGCTCATAGGCCTCAGTTGACCTCTAGTTCTCAGAGCAAGGTGACAAGAGGTTAATTCTGGGTCTATCAGATAAGTGTATCTGATTCTTTGTGGGAGACACTGACCCCACAGTTGTATGAAGCTTAACAATAAGAACCTTGATCAAGTTTAAAATAGCATGGTACAAGGAGTTAAAAACTCTGGGTTCAAGTCCTGGATCTGTTAAAGATGACTGCCCTGAGGACTGTGAACGAAAAAAATCTCCATGCTGTCTTGAAGTTTTCCAATTTGGACTTGGTTCCAATGAGCATATAAAATGCCATCAGGAGTCTACACGTTCAGTTCAGTAGTTTCATTAGTAAATAGGCTGACTCATCAAGAAATGGCCAATCTCACTTGAAAGGTGTATAGTATATATTAAAAAGAATTAATGATATCTCATGCCTCCACAATCAGACCACAGCAGAACACTGGCACCAACCTGTTTATCTGGAAGTAGAAGTTACAGAGACTCTATCATTACAGAGGATAACTACAATAAAAATCTCAGGATTGGAAAGCCTGAACAATACCAATTTACCACAGGAGTCCACAAATTGAAGGTCACATTTGCCAAACATGGAATTCCTAAAAGGATTATCTCTGACGATGAGCCACAGTCGTCCTCAAAGGAATTTCCACATTTTGCCAAAACATGAGATTTTGAACACTTCACAGCGTCCACATGACCACAGAACCAAGTCTCTGCAAGGGTTTAGTGGTGAAAAGCTGAAAAAAAATGTAACTCCAAAACACATTGGACCAAGCTGAAACTAATGAGAAAGGCCCCAGCCTCAGACTATTTGGAGTAAGGAACGCATTGTGGGCAACATGCAAGTCTCTTCCTCAGTTATTACAGTTTCAGCATCTCCCTTCAGCACTATTGTCCATGCATGGAATGTTAAGGACTTATAGTAGCGAGGAGTCTACTCCTCACACAAAAGTAAAACTGAATAAAACAGATACAATAAACAAGTCACACCACCAGGCCCTGGTCTAACCCCTTAGTCTATGTGAAATCCTATACTTTGGAAGTTATGGGGCACGCCAAGTGTTGAAATAGGAGGCATTCTTCTGATGATAATTTATATTTAAGATGACACCACAGTCCCACAGGGAACATCCTAGAAAAGATCAATATTTTGTTTCATTAGTTCAATAAATATGGCTTGACACTCTAATGTGGGCCTACACCTGTGCTGGTAGAGTGCATTCCTGTCTTTGCCAAGACTATCAGTGGCAAGTAAAAAAAAGTCACTAAAACTATCTCAAATGAAAAAATAAGAATTTATGGCATAGACTATCAGGGCATGGCATGGAGGTCAAGAGCAAGTAACACAGATAATCCTTATGAGATATCATCAGAAACTAGGACGCGGTTATGAGTCAAGGTGAAATGTAGTCCTTATCTCTACCATTCTCGGACATCTTGTTTTTTTCTCTCACCCTTCTTATAGCAAAAAATGACTGTCTGTGGTAGGTAGCCCCCAAAATGATCCTCAATGATCCCTATATCTTTGCAGTTACACTCCAGTGTAAGCCCCCACACCCGATTGTGGCTTGGACCAAGTAACTCATTTCTAATATAGAAAACACCAAAAATAATGGCATGTACCTTCAAAATGACACTAAAGGGGATGTGACTCCCATTCTGCATATTGTCACTCTGTTTATTCAGACTCGACTAAACCCAGCTGTGATGATCTGATCTATGAAGAGACCCCATGGGAAGATACTGAGGGAGGCCACCAAGCAACAGTCAGTGAAAACCAGAGACCCTCTATCCAATAGCCCAGGAGAATGAACTCTGTCCACCAATAGAGATAAAATTGCATGTCCTTTGCAGCAACATGGATGGAACTGGAAGGGATTATGGGAAATGAAGTAAGTCAGAATGAGAAAGACAATGGTTTTACTTACATGTGGACTACAGAGAAATTGAATAGTGTCAGAAAAAAGACAAAACTTGCACTCTCACTACAGATCTGAGGCATACAGCAAGGGGGTAAGTGCGGAAAAAGGGGTCAAACAGGGGCGAGAAGAGCACAAGGGGCTGTGCTGATGGGTCACAGGTGCTGTTGTGGTGGGAGAACTATGAAACCTACACTTGAGAGGAGAAGCCAATTACTGCACAAAAATAAACAACAATGTAAGAAAATAAATTTAATTATTAGTAAAAAAATAATTGCAGCCCCAGTCAAAGTCCTGTGGTAACCTTGTGTGAGATCTTAAGGCAGAAGCATCTAGCTAACCCTCACCCAGATTCCTGACCCACAGAAACTGAGACAACTAACTTTATTTGTTAAATTAAATTTGGGGGGGGGCAGAATCTTTATGTGTAGCTAACTAATACAGATCTGTTGGTACCATAACAAAGACCTAAAAAATATGCTTTAGAGCCAGGCAGTGAATAGTGACCAAATGGGCTGCAGTAGCACATGTCTAAAGAAAACCCAAGTTGCCTTAAACATATTTCTAGTAAAAAATATGGGCTTTGTGGATACTGCAAGGACTCAAAAAAAGAAGTTAGGAGCATATTATTGAAAACTAAGAGAAGGAATCTTAATGACTCAGGGGCAGAAAGCTTAGTAACACTGTCATCTGCGAGTAGCTGCAAAGCAACAGGTGTTCCTAATAAAGCTGATAATTTGGTTAAGGAAATTTCCAAATAGAATGTTGAAAGTGCTAGTTGGTTACTTCTTGCTACTTATGGTGAAATGCAAGAGCAAAGAGATAACTGGGAAGCACCATTAAACAAAAAGAAATCTAGAATTGATGGTTCAGAGATTCTGTCACTTCCGATAACAAACAATGCTAAAATTAAGAAACGACTTCCACACAGGAGCATATTCAACGCCCTAGCAGGAGAACAAGTCAAAATGTAAAGCTGAGGGTATGACTGTAACTTCTGTTCAGATCTTTAAAAATATCCATTTGCAAGCTTTAAAAATATCCATTAAGGTAGTTGTTGGGCAGAGTGCTGAGAAAACAATCAATTGATTGAATTTGTTTATTGGCACAAGAAAAGGAGGCAAGTACATGTCATACCAGCGGAAAAAAATGTTCCTCTTTGAAGGAAGAGAAAGAAAAATTTTTAAATATTATCCTCTACAGGACATAACTGCTCAAAAAAAACCCCTCTTAAATTAATATCTTGTTATGACTGAGTAAAGAAAGAATGAAGGAAGAGAGATTACAAAGGCTAAAGATCTCTGAGACTAGGAACATCATGGCTGGATGGAGTCAGGAAAATAGTTTCTCATTCTCCTCTCTGGTAGCAAAGGTTTCTGAGCACCAGAAAGTATGTATTTCCAAAATGCCAGTCCCAGACAAAAATGATAAGAAAGAAAATAAGAAAGGTAGGAACTAATAGTACAAATAGGCAGGAGAAGAAAACCTAAAAATGTCAGAAATGATCTTTAAGTCCAGCAGCAACAGAGAATATAACCTGATACTTTATAGTACTAATTTATGCCTAGGAGTTTGAAAGAAATCTTTAAAATTAGGAATAGAAGTTTAAAGCATAGGATTTCCAATCTATCACCAGGGTAAACTTAGAATCTACTGAAGATTCCTTGACTTTCCTTGACTATTATTTACCAAATTTGAACAAAGAAAAACTGCAATAATTTGGGTAGGGATTGATTAATCTTTACTATTTGCTATAAAATACACCCCAAAATATGCAAATATAAAAGCATCACTTCGAAGGTCACTGGGCATCCATTTAAAGACACATTTTCTACTTATGTGAATTCCATAAAAACTATGATCATCAACTATATAATCCCACCCCGCCTCCCCCACCATTACCAAATTTTTTTCCTCCAAGTCTTTGCTGTACATTTCTTGATAACTTACAGTGACAACACGACTGTTAGTAGTAATGTCAGCAACAATGGCTGCTTATTGAGTTCCAGACAAGTCTTAAGCACTTAAGTAGTAAGCACCTTTGCGACATAACATCACTTAGTTCTCACAATCCTCTAACATGGGTGCTATAAAGCTCTCCACTCACCCAGCTGGTGGGGACATTCATCTAAGGCTGAAAGAGATTCACAAAGCTGGCCCAAAGATATACGGCTGAAAAATGAAAAGGCTAGAATTTGAACTCACTTCAAATTATATCACCAAGGCCTCCCGGTGGCCTGGGGTTTAAGTTTCAGCACTATCACCGCTATGGCCTGAGTTCCATCCCGGGCCAGGGAGCTAACCCACATAGGGCGCAGCAGACCTCTACTGTCTTACCTGCAGCACCCCCCTTAGCAATGTATTGCAGTAAATCTCCCTGTTCTGCTCCCCACTCTGTCTCTGGTGAATCATCTCACCTCCATACCTCTGGCCAACATCCCAGTTCTTCTACACAAAAACAAAAGCAAAGTATATCACCACTTGGCCAGAGAGCCTCCCCTGATATTTCCTTGGGTGAGCATGACTTATATGCTACCACTGTGCAAGGAACTTTGCTTATATGACCTCATTAGATTTTCATACGGCCTATAAGAGAGACTTGATTATTCCATTTTTATAAAATAAGACTCTTAAGTAAATGAACTGATCACCAGGCTATTGTCCACTGACCCTCGAGCTAAAATCAACCCCTATTTAAGTCACTAACATGTGCAAAGTAAATACTTACTAAGAACAAGCTTTGTGGACCATGTGTTTTATGATGATAATTGGGGAACAATGTACAAATACTATACATGGGGGAAAAAAAAGAGCTTCATAGAATACTGCATACATGGTAAACTATTTCTCCTTTTCCCATTTTAGAGTCAAAAAGTGCCCCTTCCACTGTGTACCCACACACATAGCCCCTATACAGAAGTCAGTGGATGTTTCCGGCATAAGCAAGACAGATGTGGTTACTGGAGTGGGTGGAGAACAATAACCAGCATACAGACTGCTGCGCTTATGTTGTTCTGTGTTGACATCTGATATGACTATTCTTGTCTGTGTTTACATGTCTCATTCATCTGGTTCAACCAGACAGGGTTTTATTAATATTATTGATGGTTGCCATAACAACAAGCATGTGAATATACTTTAGCTATGAAATTGTGACAAGTATTTGGTTGATCACAGTCCGTAAATTGCAGCAGATGGATGATCTCCAGGGGTGAAGGGAGATGAAACAGGACATCACCGGATGGACACTTGCTTTGATCTCATTGGGGGAATTTACATAGTGATTTCTCCTGAAAATGTTCCTTTCCAGGGACTTCCTCTGGGACTTTGGAGCTGTTTGATCCTTGGAGAAAAGCCAGAAACTCAATTGAAGATTCTTCCTGGACCATAAATAGCATTCTGAGTTTGTAGCTTCCATTTCCATTACACTTTCTCCCCTGACCCTCAGTCCATTCAGTATTCAGGATATTAATGGAACAAACTGAAGTCAGAAATCGAGTGACATTCTTTTGCTGCTTTTAACTCCAACTTCTTAGTTGACGTTCCCTAGGACAGCAGATACTTGCTAAAATTCATACTAAATATTGTAACAGGGGGAAAGAGGGAACAAGATAGTGGATATGGAAGACATGCAAAATAATGAGGAATTACTGTCTTGAGGAATTGTTGTATTGTTTAAGGCATGGAGTGACTGACAAGAGTTCTCAAGGTGTGAGACTTTTAGTTTTATAACCAAGAAAGCCCAGAGCAAATGAGAATGAGTTAGTCCTAGACTCTATGAAGAGAGTCTGGGAAATTCACTTCACCTACATTGACCTTGCAGCCCCCAACTCTAAAACTAAATAAAAAATTTTAATTTTTTGGCCTTAATGCACAGTAATCCATATTCAATAAAGGGACAAATGCATTAAAACTTTAAAAGTAAGTACAGAGATGTCATTCACGTCAGATCCTAGAACACTGGCTCCACAAAGACAGGGAATGAATCCCTGTTGGTGAAACACCTCTAGCTCCATGACCTTAAAAGCTGAGCTTCTGCGATGCACCTGGTCTATGCGGGGCAGTGGGGCACCATTTAACAAACTGGTTCCCTAAAGGTGCCTAAGTGAATCCCAGGATGCTGGAAGAATCTGGCTCAACCAATATTAAGCAACTGATCTAAAACTCCCAATACACAGCTGCACATTTAGGATAAATGAGACACGATCAGCAAAATATTTTGATTAGAAGGGGTTACAACTTCAACACAGCAAAGATCTAAGACTGATACGCTACATTGAATGCACTGGTTGAGAGGGGGATGAGAGAGGGTAAGGGGAACAGACAGTGAAGTTGTCTTATGGTGATTTCACACCATCATCCCTCTTCTCATGAGAGAAGAACAGTTATTGGAACAAAATCATCCCTTGTTCATTCTCTGTAGAGAAATAGGAGGGCTATGAAAATTAAATTGGTGTAGGGAAGGGGTAGCCTCAAGCTCCCCCCACCCCACTTTCTCAATTTAGAACAAAGTTGGGAGAGAAAGGAGCAGAGTTTTCTATACTAGGATGGTAGCGAGGGCAGCACTATCTACATAACATGGTTCAACTCAGTCACTAAAGGAAAGGATACTCCACCCCAACTGCTGTCGGAGTTTTCAGGCTCACTGCGAGCGGTGCCGAGGAGTCAACTGTGGTACTATGAGGCTCACAAATGATCCATCACTTTCCTTTCTGTGCCCAGGAAGACTCAAGGAATGTTATGGGTTGAACTGTACGCTCCCAAAAGATATGTTGACGTCTAAACCCCTGGTACCTATGAATGTGACCTTATTAGGAAATAAGGCATTTACAGATGTAATCAAGTTAAGATGAGGTCACAATGAATTAGGGTAGGTCCTCATCTAATGACGGGTGTCCTTATAAGAAGAGGAAATTTGAACACAAAGACACACAAGAACAACATGTGATGACAAACACAGAGATTAGAATGATACATCTGCAAGCCAAGGAATGCCAGGAATTACTGGCAACCACGAGAAGCTAAGAGAAAGGCACGAAACACACTCACCCTCGGAAGAACCGCTTGGACATCTTGATTTTGGAAATTTGGCCTTAAAAACTGGAAGGATAAATTTCTGTTGTAGTAAACCACCCAGTTTATTAGGCAACCCTGGGACACTAATACAGAAATCAAGGGCAAAACAGTGAAGTAGGTACCATTAGAAACTGAAATTCTTGCCAAATTTACTATACTCAGATTATTCTATTTTGCTTACTTTCCATCCATCCTCCATACCTACGCTAGACATAATACTAAAATCCAGACCCTTCAGTGGCTCCCCAGAGTATATACAAGATAAAAGTGTACTTACAAAATATGTTGTCATATGTAGACACTGTCCTCTTTCCAGCCCTCTCTCTTGCGTCACTCATTTGTACTTATAATCCCTTAAAAATGCCCTTCATTTTCATGCCTCACATTTCAAACAGCTGTAGTCTTTGCAAGTGTGAAGACTCACATCACCACCCTTAGAAGTCTTCTTTCACCACTAGATAAAGAATTGGTCTAATCTATGTAATCTGGCATAGTTTAAAAACAAACCTTGTAATGACCAGACTGATAGAAATGTCTTCATTAGGCTAGTGATGTGATACACAGTGGTGTAACGTCCTAGGTAGCATCAGGATGGGAGCTGGTCAGCATAAGGGAGTTGGTACTTTCAGTCACCAGACCACCAAGAAGGGGGTAAGACTAGAGATTGAGTTCCATCACATGGTTAATGAGTCCATCAACTGCGCCTCTGTGATGAAGCCCCATGAAAAACTCTGGACACCTGGACTCATCAAGCTTTCTGGTTGGTGAGCATACTGGTGTTCTGGGAGAGTGATACACTTTGTCCTTACCACGACAAGTGGCAGTTCTGCACTCCTACCCAGACTTCACCTTCTGTGTATCCTTTGTTATAAAACTGTGATTATAAGTAGAGCATTTTTATTTGGTCTCTGAATTTTTCTAGCAACTCATCAAACCTGAAGGGGTGGTGGAAAATCCCAAATTTATAGCCGGTTAGTCAGAAGTGCCAATGACCTGGAGACCCCCAAAGTACACCAGCATCAGAAGTAAAGGCAATCTTGAGGCACATGACCCTTTTTCTTAAGGAGTGTGACACTAACTCCAGCTGATTGGTGTCAGAATTGTTTTGTAGTACATTCAGCTGGGTTTTGAAACAGAACACCCCTCCCCCATTCCTCCTCTTACCTCTTCTTCAGTTGGTGTTAGATCCATGTTGTCTTTGTATGTCCACAAAAAGTCCTCCTCCATAATCCATGCAAGTTCTTTGAGTGAGGCTAATCCTATGTCTTCATCTCCAGAGCGAAACCTGCACAATAAAAGGATTCCATTGCTGTGGGTTGCTGGAGGATGAGCATGTGATTCAACTCAGCACAATGAGATGAGCTTGACAGAAAAGCACCCTCTTTCGGTTAGGATTGCTGAGCGTATGGTACGCAAGACCACAGCTGCCAAAACCTTGGATCCATTTAGGGCGAATTTGTTTGAGGATGGTGTCAACACCATCCTGGTAAGGTTTTTCAAAGCCTGAAGATAGCTGTGCCTGAAATCAGAAATACATGCTAGACCTTTTCCTTCTACTAATCATGAATTCTCCCCTTTTTCAAGGCAGTTTGACCTAAGTTTTCTGTCACTTGCAATCAAAAGAATCCTAACAATAGGCCATTCTTCCAAAGAATAGCAGCAGGGGCCCTCGTTGCTACCGTCACATCCATAGTTGTTGATTTGTTTGTCCCAGCTTTTAGGCTGGGCACTCAGGAGATGTCTTACATGACTTTACTGTCTGCAATATGGTGTCCAATATATATTTTTGCATGAATACTGGGTGACTAAGCCACCTCTTTTTCAAGTGCTCCATTTCTCCCTTCCAGTATCCCTTTCTCCCTCTCACTTTTATTCAAGCACAGTCTCACTTTCAGGCTAACAGAGGTAGGGAAAGGCACCAGCCTAGAAATTGAAAGAATTGAATTATGGCCTTGGTTCTGCCTATTTCCATATGTATAACCTTACATAATCCTCTTCCCTCTCTTTAGCCTCAGTTTTCTCAGTTATAAAGTGAGCTAAATCTGAAAATTCTCAAAGGACAATCCCTGCATGACTCCAGTACCTGCTAAATTGTTCATTAAAAAGGCAGTGCTGTTGAGGGCTAATTTCTGAGTTTTCCCTGGAACAATTGCATTTTAACAGATGATTACTAGAGACAGAAAAACTTGCAGGGCTAAAGAGGTAAAACTATAAAGGTGGACTGATAAGTTATAGAGAGAAATATGGATATGTGTGTCCAGCTCAGATCACTCTTGGAATTTGGTGCTGAAACCACTTTCGGAAACATAGAGGACAGGACTAAGTGCAAAAGTTGGAGTCTGATCAAGTCTATTCAATGTGTGCATCAATTCTACTCCCAATGCAAATCGTCAGAACCAGACCAACAACAAGAACATGCCTCAAACTCACTGGATGGATAACTGGTAGATTCCATGACACTGAAGTTACGACCCCAAGCCAGAAAGGAAAGCATCTGTTACAATGAAAATATGGAGAGACCCAACGAAGAAAACAGGCTAAATGGTGTCTCGCAACTCTCACCAAACAGGACTAAGACCCAGACCTACTGTCCACTTGGAAGACAGCCACAGGCCACTAGCTTCTTATGGACAACAATGTCTGTTTTTCCCCAGGGGTATGAACTGAAATGCCTTTATTCTAGTCAAATTCCCCACAAAGGCAGAGCTATAGAAAAAAATTCAAGAGACCACTGAAACACTGAAAGGGACACATGTAATCAATCTGGTATCCTCCTCCCCCACCTGCCCACCCAGACTGAGTCCTGACAGGGCATAAAGGAAGTGAGCTATGATTGGATGGAGTCCACTTTTGTTCCAACCAGAGCTAGAGGCCATGTCTTAGCAGAGCAGAAGCAAGTGGAGGCAGAGTATTATCTCAATTATTCAGACCCTGATTATCTTGCTACCCCCGAAGGGGTTGAGAGAGGGTAAGTATCCTAAGAAAGGAGGAAAGTGAGAGCAAGGGAGATGTTTTTCAAAACGTTCAGATCATATCCTTACATAATTTTCACACTTTCCTTCTGAATAGACAACAAATGATGGAACTAGGAGGTGCCCAGGGATAACTACACTTCACAGTGCAGGTCAACTAATGGCCTACACTTGAGAAAATGTCATTTCAAAACTTCAGAGATAAATTACTACCCTCCCCCCACCCAAATAAAGAATACCTCTCCCACCCAGGCCCAATAAATGCTCCTCCCTGCATCTTTAAATTTCCAATTCCTTGGTTTAAGACCTCATCTTCTGTTACAATGCATATACACTCAGGGAGATGATATTTTATGTCAGTATCAGCTACCTTAAGCTTAAGGTCAATGAGCTTTCATTCTGTTATTGGATAATAGAACTTGATTCTACTACTGAAGTAATCTTTGATGAGTGAAGGAAGCCAGGAAGGAAAGAGAGGAAGAGAGAGCAAAAAAGGGTGATAATGAATGAATGTGTACAGAAGAGAGACAGTAAAAGCTGAGGTCACTATCTTCAGAACTTGGCAAAACCACTGTCCAAGCAAGGCGAAATCAGAAATATGACCCTTTGAGGGTACCTACCAACAAGGACCCACAAACCAACTAAGAATCATCCCTGGGAGAACCCTACAGCTCATGGAAATAAATCCTGTGTTAGAAAAGCGGTAAGTACTCCTATTGTCAAACAGCATCAGAACAACTTCATTGGAACTGCCTGTTCCTTCCTTCCACAAGGTTCCACAACGGCATGATCTGGGATTATTTCAGAGAGAATTTAGCATCTCCCTACAAATCTCATTTCTCTGAAACAAGGCTGTGAAGACTACAGGTTATTGCTTCACCTTTTGTAGTTCTGGGCTACCATCATCAGATTCTTCTACAGCCGCTTCTAAAGAACCCCACAAGGAAACACAGCATCAGAATACTTCACTGTAGGAAGAAACTGCCAATTTTCTCTTGGGTATGAGCACCCTCTAGTGGTGAATGTCTGAATTGTAGTCTAACACCTCCATCACAGACTCCTAAATGGTCTCAAGAGTAAAATCTTCCAGAAGGAAAAGTATTCCAGGATCTCTCTTGGTCGCATAGCCATCCACCAAATTCTAAGTCACATAGTATGCGACTGTGATCTAGTCACCTCTCCCACCTCTTTTTTCTGTTAAAAATAGAAAGATGCCAACATTAAAGGCAAATGAAAATACCTGCTACTCAGTGAAGTACCAGATACATTAAATAAGAGATACCATTATGGTTTACTAGATACAGATTTAAGGTCCAACTACAAAGTTCTTAATAAACTATTCTTATACTGCTTGCCCCTTCATTCTTTGTGTATGTTACTCCTACAAATTTTTTACACCAATATCATGCCACCTTCAACCTTCATCTTGTCCCTTATTACTTCATGCTTGTGTGGCTACTACAGCCTGGTGGCCCTGCCTCCAGTTTCTCCTCCACACCACATAGTCAGCTGCTGCTTTATTTACCTTAACAGCCAAGTTCTTTGAGTCACTTCCCAGATTTGGCATCAAGGACAATTTCCTACGGCCTTGAGCAGGGATCTGCAAGACCCAAGGTGGCATGAACAGCAGACCACCCGCAGCATCACCAGAGTCAGCAACAATGATGTTTTCAGTGAAATTATGGCAAACACAAATGCGTGCTCAATGTAATGGTAGGCGCTCAGCCCCTCTACAGCTTGGAGACCCCAGTATTCTGTGCAGATCACTGACACACACACATTCCAGATTTATGGAACACTGCATCTATGGAGATGCTTTATATACATCCAAGCAATACTGCTCTTGCACCTCTGGAGGTAACCTCTGGATGAGAAATCCTTTGCTTTCATCTTAAGCTACTTAGACAATTTCCAAAGTGCAGATATTTCTGCAAATTTATATAGTGCCAGCAATTACGAAGAACCATCAGAAAGTAGTGATCTGTGGATACTCACCTATGTTTGGACCTCAGGGATGTGCTGAGAAATTCTTAGTAACTATCTCATAGGGGTAGAAGTGGGTGGAGGGTGGGGAACATTGATTTGTAACATTTGCCAATTTCTAAGATATAAATATTCCTACCATGAGCAAGTTCAAGATAGGATCTCAATGCTGCTGGGTGAAGAGTTAGGAGGAGAGTATGACAGACTCTCATGAGCTAGTGCATCTCCAGTCCTCCGTTGTCTATAAGTGTATTTTTTTGTTCTTGGTCCTCTTTTTAAAGATTTATTTATTTATGTATACAAGAACTGGGGTATAGGCCAGTGGTGCGGGGGGGTGAGAGGATTCACTGCAGAGCGGGGAGCAGAACAGGTGGATCTACTGAAATACACTGCTGAGGGGCAAGGCAGGAGAGATCTGCTGCGCCATATGGGAAGCTCCCTGGCCCAGGATCGAACTCTTTCTGCAGTGGCTGCAGACAGCTTCACAGACTGAGACTTAACTCATTGCGCCACACGGGATTTGGTCCTTCTTTTGTACAAATAGTGTACTTCAGAATTGTTAGTGTATAACCAGGAGTAATGTTTAAGCTTGTTTTCTACTGGTTTAAAACAAAATCATTTTATAATTGCTACCTATGAAATGATGCACAAAGAAGACTTATTATCTGGCTGATAAAGCTACCCTGGCAATGCTGGTGGGTCTATTCCTTATTCATTGTGCATTTTATAGTATTTATTAATGCTACATGACAAAATATTCTGATTCTTAGAGTCGGATTTGACTCAATGTATACAACTGAAATTACAACTAGATTTTGCTCATTTTTAAAGTTTATTTTTGTTTTACTTAGTTCATCTGTTTTGTGCTCATTTTTAATGGTGTTTTAAGTAAATAATCCTCCATTTGCAAATTATGTACGTTGCTAATATTATTGAATAATAAGGAGCTATTCCATGGCTTCTGATGTAATGTGGTCATACGTAATAATAGCTTTCTGGAAAAGTTGCTTGCTAACAATTTTTCTCCAAATATTCAGTATTTTTCCTTAAATTATATCTACACAGGGGTGTGTGTGTGTGTGTGTGTGTGTGTATGTATTAGTTTGGGCTTTCTCTTGCTGTTTTTATGAACACAGAAAAGAAACCAAACCTGGAGCTACAGTAAGTTCATTTTCATGTCAGCATGCTGTCAAAAAACTATGCCTTTTGGACTAAAGTACAGCACCTCTTATTCAGCTACCAGAACCATTAACCTTCTAATTATAAAAGTATCCCCCATTTTTAAGAGTGTTTTAAAGTTTTCAAAGGCTTTCAAATGTATTACATCTTCTGTTGAATTTTTGGCAAAGTATTATCTTGACTCTAAGTATTATCTTGACTAGTATTATCATCCAGTTCCATCATAGAATTGTGAGCAGTGACTTGCAAAACAGAAATCGTAGAAAATGTCAAAAAGTGCAACATCCTTTACTTGAAAGGTCTAGAATCTTGGCAGAAAAGCTTCAAAAAAAAACATGAAAACAAATACTAAAAATTCAAGATTGGAGGAAAGAATGAATCAGGTCATTCTTCACTTCAATCTTGGCTTGAGTATAATGGGTATCATTATATTTGAGGGAGGGAAACAACCAAACAATCATTCAGTTAGTTTAAAGTAGCAGGAATCACCACCTTCTCACACACACGAGACCCCACTGGACAGTGCACATATTTTATCTGCATCACAAAAAAGAAAGGCCAGGAGAAGAAAATTTGGGGAAGTTAACATAGACTCCTACTCTCTGACCAGATTATGGGGTAAATAATGAGATTTCACACTTAGCTTGTGGAGGCTTACATGCAAATTTCCAAGGCAAAGTTATGGCAGAAATAGTGGAAGAAATGACAGAAATAGATATTACATGCCGACCTCAAGTTGCAAAGGCAGTAAGAATGGACACCTAGATGCCTCTGCAGTGGAGCCCTGACTTGGAGAGACTGCTGTGATTTTTTGCAGCAAGGTTTACTTGATAGCTTTACAAACAGCCAAATAGCAATTCTTCTTCTGTCCTTGAGACAGTTGCCTGATTTAAAGGGTTCTCTTTGGACCAGTGCACTTACAGAAGATGGTATGAGCTGTCATAACCAGAGAAGTATAGACATCTGTTTTGCCTTCAACAATAATAAGGACTTAAAGAGGAGATAAAGCCATCACACATTTAAAAGAAGCCAAAATAAAAGATTAAAGGTTTCAGGAAATGAAGTCAACTCAGAGTGCTCAAGAAAATCTCCATGGAGAACATGGGACTTGATCTGCATCAAAGGGTTCAGAGACAAAGAAACAGTGAGGAAGGACTTTGAGGCAAATCAGTGCCAAAGTGTAGAGGTATAACCACACAGTGGACGTGTGGTCTGCAGGTAAACCACAGAATGGGCGGTGAGGCTTATTTTTCAGCTAAGGGTAAATATGTAAAGAACTTGTGTCTTTTGCATAGCACCTATTCCTGTGCCTGCTGCAGCATGAACATCTGAAGACTGCATGTATGTGCAGACTACAGTCTTAAGCATCCAGTTCCATCATAGAATTGTGAGCAGTGACTTGCAAAACAGAAATCGTAGAAAATGTCAAAAAGTTCTGAGTTTGTAGCACACAATACAGAAGGGAGAGAACATTGTCAACTGCATCCCATATTACAGTCCACTTAAGAAGAGCGTCTTAAGAAAACTAGGGGATGAACAACCTCGTGATGATGGTGATGATGATGATGATAACGATGTCCCCAACAACAACCACCACATTTATTGAGTGTTTATAATATCTCAGGAGCTGTGCTTCACCAACATTATTTCATTTCATCCTCGTGGAAATTTCATGATATTTATTACTAGGCAGGACTTTTGATAACAAAGAAATATAAAATTGACTCAAAATAGTTTAGCATCAAAGGAAATTGGCCTAACTGGAAAGTTCCAGGGGTACATATATATTCCTGGCTTTAGAAATGATTGAATCCAGGGCTTCCCTGGTGGTGCAATGGGTTAAACTCAGCACTGTGGAGCTGTCGGTGGCTGCCACGCAAGTTTGATGCCCGGCTGGGGAGATTTCCACGTGGCGCAGCAGACCTCTCCTGCCTCGCCCGCTGCTCCCCTCAGCAGTGTATTTCGGTCAATCTGCCTGTTCTGCTCCCCGCTCTGTCTCTGGTGAACCCTCTCTCAGCCCCGCACCTCTGGCCTGCACCCCAGCTTGTATGCATAAATAAATAAATCTTTAAAAAAAAAAGTGACTGAATCCAGAGGACCCAATGATGTTATCAGGGTTCAGTGACCGTTTTCACCTCTCAGCTTAATTTTCTGACTGTTGGTTTTATTTACAGTCACTCTTGGCACACCTGGGGAAATTGAGGAGTGGGAGTGCCAAAGCTACAAGCTTATATTTACAAGTCAAGAAAAAACCTTCCTCCCTTGCTCACCCCCTGCCTCTTTCTTGCTTGGTCTCTCTTCCTCTTCTCCATCATGGAAGTTTCTGGATGACACACTGAGTCATTTGAGACTGAACTTCCAGAGACCACACTTAAGTCCTGCGACCATCCCTTTCCACTAGAGACAGGCAAGTGATGGGGCTGATAGACCCCGTGACACCACAGGAGATGGGGAGGCATGCCCAAGTAGAAAGCATGCTGCCAGGCAAATGTCCATCACAAATTATCCCCATTTGGCTATGAGAAAATTGAGGCCTTGGGAGGTTGATTTTGAAATCAGCCTCTGGAATAAGACTACCCCTTGTCAAACAAATGGCTGATAAACTAAGAAGCTTTGAGGGCTGGACCTCAACCTGCTCACCCACCCAGCTTCCCCCCCCCAGATAACTAACCCAGAATCCAGGTTGGAAGAACTGGGAAACAGTTTTTCATGTCCCCCAGTGATTCCAATATGTAGCCCACACAGAGAAGCCCTATAGTAAGCATGAAACCCCCCTATTCACAACAACCCCCCAGCAGCACACAGTGCTCTTCAGCCACCTTCATCATTCGCCTGCCTGCCTCCCTCCCTCCTCTGTTATCCCATCTTTCCAGCTGCAGTGTTGGTAACTCACCTGACAAGGCAGATATTTAGTAGACATTCATCAAATGTTTTTTGGATTTTCATACTAAGACTTCTGCAGGAGTAAAGGCTTCAGAGGGGAAAACAATAAAGCTATCTTCACCATGTGGTAGTGATGATAATGATAGGAAGGAGGAAAAAGAAAGAAGATAGCCATCTACTGTCCACATTTTCTGAGCCAAAAAAGAAACAGGAAAAAAAAAAAGCTCAGGAGGTTCTCTTGTAGTATAAATTACTTTTCAAATTAACATAACCCTTCAAGCCTTCAAGCTCCTCAGCTCTCATTCTGTTGGGTTCCTTAATTATGACATCCTTATTCCCCAATTAAAGGCTAATGGCTAATTAAGCTTGTCAGCACCTTTCTAGAATAGTAATTATTTTTTAAGTGAGGCTTTATTAAGTTGAAGTCTTTTACAGGAAAGCAGTATATTCCAGTGTCTATTTGATCGCTCCCTTCTTTTGAGTTCATCATACTAAATAATACTTTTACTCTGATCAAAAGTTTAAGGTTCAGTTTACTGCAGTCAAGAAATACAGGCATTTTGGTTAATAGCTTCTATTAGATCTACATGAACATACTTCTATGTTCCTTTTGGTATTTTTTATTTTTCCCCCAAAAAACTAACTTGCTCTCATTTCCTACCATTTTCTCTGTAGTACTCCTGAGTCCATGTGATTCATCTCTTTGGATGTGGAGGTGGCTGCAGAGTAAATTTAATTTTCCCTTCTTAGCTGTCTCATCCCTAGAGTCCCATTTTCAGTCGCCATGGGATCTGCCTCACACCGCACGTGTAACCCTGCCTATGGGCAATGCCCCTGCAGGGCTCACACTTATGAACGTGTATGGATCATCTGCAGGAGGCTACCAGTGCCAACTAAGAACACCTGTTTCTTCTTTATCCCTCTCCTGACCTTCAGTGTCCATTCAGGGCTGGGCTCTCTTCCATCCAGAGGATTCCTGAGTTTTGCGTATTTGTATAATCAACTAATCATCATTCACCAGTGAGTGTATTTCTAGAAAAGAGATTGATTCAACCCTAAAGTGTATGTCAGGCCATTCAACTGTGCCCTTAAGTTTAAGAGATATTTACCTAAATGGTAAATACACCTTTTCTCAAAATCCAAAGATTTGTCGCCAATCATACACCTTTGGTCATATTTTTTCCCAAGGTTCTTGTTCTTCTATTTCATTGTCAGTGGCCACTAAAGAAAAAGTGAAGTCTAGTTGGAGTCCCTGGAAAGAAACACGCTAGGATTTTGGATGTAGTAATTTAGGAGTCTCTTGATGTCTTTGTTCAATTCTTTCTGGATTCAAGTGTTTCTTTCATCAGGTAGTTTTAAGTGTTGGTAGTACTTGAGTTCAACAGGCTTTGAAGGGCAAGTATGAGAGTCTAGTCACTATGTGCAATACTATCTGTGGGGAAATCCATTATACATATACACACACACTGACTTGAGCAACGATAATTATCTCTTCTCTGACTCAGGCCCCACCGTTTCCCCTGTGGCAGGTTCTGGGCACCTGTAGCAGTTAGAGGGAAAGAACTCACTGATGTACACTCCATTCAATTTCCCCTTCTTCTTTCATTTTCTTCCTACTAAATTAAACCCTTCAGAAATTTCTTCAGCGGGGTTCTTTTGTGCTAAATTCTCTGTCTTATTTTGTCTCAGAATGTTGTTTTGTATGAAAGAAGTCCTTTATTCATAAAAGGAAGTTTAACTGGCTATATACTTTCGGTTAACAATCATTTTCTCTTAATACTTTACACATTTAAAAATAATTAAGACCCTCCCCCAAGGAAATTTTATATGGGTTTCAAGTACTGAAATTTTAAATTAGAAATTAAAACATTTATAAAAGAATTTATAAAATTTATTAAATTATTGAAAGTTATTAAATTATTTTAAGATGACAGCCATAAACTCATTTTGTTTACATACTAGCACATTTTTATGAGAAAGCTATATTCTCCAAAACAAAAACAATAGTGAAGAGTGGCATCGTTTTACATATGAATATTTTAAGTATCTTATTTAACAGTAGATGGATGCTTAACAGTAGCATCTGTTTAATAAAACAGTAATATCTGCTTTCAGTTTGAATCTTTTGTTATAGCAATGAAA
The DNA here is from genome assembly GCA_004024925.1 of Scalopus aquaticus. Lineage (NCBI taxonomy): Eukaryota > Metazoa > Chordata > Mammalia > Eulipotyphla > Talpidae > Scalopus > Scalopus aquaticus. The sequence goes on from PVIJ01008216.1 coordinate 75,751, forward strand.
ACTCATTGCTACCCACTCACAAGAGATTGAGAGCGGGGGGGGGGGGGAAGGCAAAAACAAATAATATGAAAATAGTTTGCAGAGGTGACGTCATCAACATGGCGGTGAAGGGACGCTAGTATCAACTCTCCCAAAAGACAAGCCGCCTATAAAGAGACATCAGCCAAACCCAGAGAAGATCCAGAAACGCTACATAAATCTAACACCCTCACGGGTGAGTAGAACTTGGAAAGAAGCTAAAAAGACTGATTAAGGAGAAGAAAGAACCACCAGATCCCCTCT
>PVIJ01008217.1:0-76030 GCA_004024925.1 Scalopus aquaticus
AAAAAAAAGGTTAAAAAAAAAAAAGAAATCATGAATGAGGGCATGTTATGCTGGGCTTTGTACACAGAAGGTGCCTGTGAACAGGAGGCACTGTCTTCCCAGCATAGACGTGGAGCCTCTGGGGGTAGCACCAAATGCCCAGTATTTGGCACAACATAGGTCTTCAACCCATATGTGTTAAAGAGATGAATCAACTAGTAAAGTTGTTAAGCCTTTGGAGAATCAGGGAACATTTACCATGTTCCTATGGTTAGGACTATACTAGGGTCCATGGGGGGCTCAGAAAATGTCCGTCGCATGGCTATGCTGAGGGACATCCAGGCTTACTGCATGGGCAAACCCACATGGACTCTCTCTGAGCTCAGGAGGGGAGGGGGCCTCAGCAAGGTGGGGCTAGGCCAGGCTTGGCAGCAGGAACACAGGGGAGGGACTGTTCTGGGCAGGGTGGGGCATGGGGTTGGGGCCTTGGAGAAAAACAGGATCAAAGGCATTATTCCCATTCTTTCTCTTCCCATCTTCTTCCAGTCCTTGCTGAGGCCTCCGTGAGGGGACTCGAAGACCAAAAGCAGTGGCAAGTGGGCAGAGAAGGAGCCACGCTCAAGTGCCTGAGTGAAGGGCAGCCGCCGCCCACATACAACTGGACACGGTGAGGGCTCGGCCTGGGGGAGACGGAGCTTGGAACCAGGGTTCTCTCCCATGCCAGCATGTACTCGTTATGGACTGGGACAATATATTCTGAACCTTAAATAACTCAGGTCACGTGTTCAGACCAACACAAGAATGTGCATGGTCACCAAATATTATTATTGGCTTGTATCAGCAAGTCTAGACTATGTGGTCATTGGTAGGGTGTAAGCTAATAAATCTTTGGCTTTTCCCTCTACCTTTTAAATTAGGAACTATAGCACAGTATATAAATATTGATGTTTTAGATATTTATGTAAGTGCTTAATGTGGATAAGACAAAAAGAGTGAGTTGACTGTCCCAGTTGTTAAACCAACACCCTAAAACCACCACAGTGCTGCCAGCATCTCATAGGAACTGGTTCACCTCCACCAGTGGCCTCATGGAGACCTCAGCTTTTCCCAGGGTCTGAGATGCCGAGAGAATCAGAGAGGGGTCGGGTGCACATGTGTGTGGGCCCATGACAGCTGTGTTCTCTCATGTGAGCGATGAGCTGTGCATGTGGCCTTGTGCCAGTCTCTGTTCCTGTGCCTGCCATGTAGCGTGCTGTCAGGTCTGTGGTCACATTTTCCAAATACATCCCAGCCCAGCTAGGAGAGGAGTGTCCCGTGGTGTGCGTTTTATATGTCTACCTGGTACCCATACAGGATGGCGGGTTGCGTGTGGGATGGCACGCATGTGGATCTTCCCTGAATGTGTGTGGGGGGTGCCCGGGTCAGGCTGGGCAGCCTGGAGAAAGGGCCCCTGCCCAGACCTGCCTAGGGGAGGGAGGGGCACCGTGGGAACAGCCAGTGGCAATGGGTGACGTCATTGGGAGGGGGATAGAGAGCTGTCTGGGCACGTCAGGTGGTGGCAGCCTCAGCCTGCCTCTGCCAGCACCCAGCAGCTTCCCTGTCCTCCAGGCTGGACGGGCCTCTGCCCACTGGGGTTCGAGCAGAAGGGGACACCCTGGGCTTTCCCCCACTGACCACTGAGCACAGCGGCACCTACGTCTGCCACGTCAGCAATACGCTTTCTTCTAGAGATTCTCAGGTCACTGTGGATGTTGTTGGTAAGCACTGGGGGTACAGGGATGGGGCTAGGAGTGAGGGCAAGGGCCTGGGGGGAGCAGGACAGAGAAAGTGAATTGGGAGAGCATTTATTCGGAGGAGGCTGGGCATATGTCCTTTGCAGAGGGTCAGAGGGCGTGGCTTGGGATGGATTCTGTGAAGTCAGTGGGTGAGTGTGGGGAGGGCCTGGGGTCTGTGGTGGGCTCGGGCTTTGGCATCGCCTCAGACAGTGCTGTCTCCTGCAGATCCTCAGGATTCCCAGGGGCAGCAGCTGGACCTGGTGTCGGCCTCTGTGGTGGTGGTGGGCGTCATCGCCGCGCTCCTGTTCTGCCTCCTGGTGGTGGTGATTGTGCTCATGTCCCGATACCATCGGCGCAAGGCCCAGCAGATGACCCAGAAATAGTGAGTTATGCCATTGCTGGGCCAGCAAAGCTACTCTGGGCAGAAGAGGAGGCAACCGGGAGGTGGGCCAGCACCAGTGGGAGTAGGGAGACTCGGGGCCTGGCATCTGGGGAGCTTCTGGATCTGGCTGGGTGAAGTCTTTTGGAAGGTGAGAAAGTGCTTAGAGCCTGCACCATAGGAAATGAGCAGAATCAACTGCTTGAGAGGGTCTGCTCCAGATCAGGTATCACCAAGGGCACCCGCGTGTGCGCACAAGCACATGCACACTTACTCCTCAGCACATTGCCACCAGTAGGCACACACCCACAACTTTGCTCAGGCTCAGGGGCTGGCCAGGTAAGTCTCCCCTGGAGCGGCTGTCACTGCACTCAGCTCCTGACGAGGACATGTCTTTCTAGTGAGGAGGAGCTGACTCTGACCAGGGAAAACTCTATCCGGAGACTGCACTCCCATCACTCAGACCCCAGGAGCCAGGTGTGTGCCGAGGTTGGATGCCTTCCTGGGTTGGGGCGCCCCTGCGAGGCAGGAGCACAGCCCCACCAGGTCTGGCGCTGACTCATAGCTGGGATTGGATGGGGGTGGATCTGGGGGTGCTGGGTGTGCAGAGCTGCTTGGGTAGGCTGGGGCTCCCCCTACCCCAACGCTGGCCTGGGGGCTGCTCTGGGAAGCCACCGTCAGTACTGGTGTGCGGTTATGGGGGGCATGTGGGGGAATGATAAGGTTTGTGTCAAGGAGAGAATGAACATGTCGGGTTGGAGCGGGGAAGGCAGTTTGGGAGGAAGCAGGTGGAAGACAGAGGTGAGGGGGCTGAGGAGAGGAGGCTGAGCCCTGTTCTAACTCCTCCCCATGTCCGGGCCCTACAGCCGGAGGAGAGTGTAGGGCTGAGAGCCGAGGGCCACCCTGATAGTCTCAAGGACAACAGTAGCTGCTCTGTGATGGTGAGGCCCCCCGGCCCCACAGGTGTCCCCACAAGTCTCCTCAGGCCCCTCTCCTGTCCCAAATGCGGTGGTCTGCAGCCCCTTGACCTGTCCTTTTCATCACAACCCTGGCTCGCACTGCCCAGCCCCACACCTCTGCCGTGCCATGGTCCTCCCATCTCCCCTTGCCCCTGCCTCACGCCCCTGGCCCCTGGTCTCTGAACCCTGTACCTCTGAAACAACCATCACCCCTACTGGGCCTACCCTCTGACCCCTTGTGCCCCAATAGCCCCATCAGATCTGGCCACCTTGCCTCGTTCCTGACCTGTCCTCTACCCTTGGTCCCCAGAGTGAAGAGCCAGAGGGTCGCAGCTACTCCACGCTGACCACTGTGCGGGAGATTGAAACACAGACAGAGTTGCTGTCTCCAGGCTCTGGGCGGGCAGATGAAGAGGAAGACCGGGATGAAGGCATCAAGCAGGCCATGAATCATTTTGTTCAGGAGAACGGGACCCTTCGGGCCAAGCCCACGGGCAATGGCATCTACATCAACGGGCGCGGGCACCTGGTCTGACCCAGGCCTGCCTCCCTCCCTGGCTCCTTCTGCTGACGTGGATTTCTGCTCATCTTGAGGAGGAGGGGAACCTCCCTAAACATCCCATTTCTTGAGGAAGGTGCTCCCCACCCCCACTGACTGCTCGATCTTTTTCTCCAACCCTTCTGTTCAGTGATGGAAGGGCTCCCTTGGCTGAGTCCCTCCCGTGTGTGTGTGTGCAGGTCACCATGTATACTGCAGTATGCAAGTGTCGCTGGCTGTGTGTGCGTGGAGGGGTGAGTGTGCCGTGGCGTGTGTTGTGTTGGTGCAGTGAACCGTGCGTGCGTGCCATCTGATGCTGGTGGCTGGGGAACAACGTGGGACTGTTTTGTGTGTGGCGTGGCTGAGTGTGTGTGGTGTGGCTGTGTGACCTCTGCCTGAAACGCAGGTGTTTTCCTCAGACCCCAGAGCAGTATTAATGATGCAGAGGTTGGAGGAGAGAGGTGGAAACTATGGGCCAGACCCAGGTTGCGGGCAGAGCTGGAGCTGGAATCTGGCCTCCTGAGTGGGGAGCAGGGCTCCCACCACCCAGAGGCATTGGGGTGAGTGTGAAGCAGACCCAAGGGTACTGCCAGAGGCTGGAACTGTTACAGAAGAAACCCTCTGCCCTCTGGTGGCCTTGGGACCTGCTGCATGTATATATTTTCTGTAAATAAATCTCCACAGGGGAGCTCTTTAAGATATACTGCTCCAAATCCTTTAATAAGAGAGAGAGAGAGAAAAAAAAAAAACTTAAAAAAATGAAACGTGATTTATCTGGAGTGCTGAAAGCCCAACCAACACAGGACTTTGGCACAGCCAGGTCTTGCTTAGATCCCACCTAGGGGCTTGATTACTGGTTGAGAAAGATGCTGTTCTAAGGCTTCTTAATCTAGGCAGCCTCTTTGGAGGGATCCAGAAAGTTGGTGGGTCAGAACTAGGTGTGTGAGAGTGGTTGTTGGCTAAGGGACAATAGATTGAATCCTGACCCTGGTATTCCTCAACACTCCCCCTGACCTCATCTCTTTACTTTGTGGTATCCACCGTTGTTTGTAGTCCTGGGAGTTGCCGGAACTGGGTGACAGGGGGTCCTGGTTCAGTTGCGGTGTAGGGAGAGAAAAGTGGTGATTACAGACATGGGAAGGGTGGGAGTTCATGGAGGTGAAGGAGCTGCTGGGGACAAGAATGTCTCCTTTCCTGCAGGGGTTCTGGGTCACTAACTCAGGCTCTTCTGGCAGTTTCTCTGGGTGGGGCTGGTATTTGAGAAGGTCCATTTTTGCCTAGCCCACCCAAACATACTCTGTCAGAATCCCTAAGTTTAGTGCCCAAATGCTGCTTGGCCTGAAAACTGTTGTATTTTTGGACCAAAGGAGAGATTCCAATTCCTGGATCCCTGGCCAGCCCAGGGCTTTGGAGGGGCAGCCTGAAGATCCTGGGTACTGGTGTGTACATTTTGTGTAAATATGTGCATATTTGTACATAAAATGATATTCTGTTTTTAAATAAACAGATAAAACCTGTTCTGCCTGGCTCCTGTCTTACCCTCTGAACTGTGTGAGCCCTGAGCCCCTGGACTCTTGTTTTAGCACTACCAGGTCCCAAGTTGGGAGCAGTTAGGGTGTCAGAGACTGGGAGAGAAAGGGGAAAGACATGGCCCCCATGAGACCTTCAGCTGCCCCAAGGACCCCCCGGTAGGAGATTTGAGCCCCTTCCAAGACATCCAGGATCTTCCTTCGCATGGTGGTCAACCTTTACCCACCCCACAGACCCAGGAGGGACATGGCAGTATCTGTGTTTTACAGGAAAAGAAACGAAACTCAACTGAGTTCCACAGAACATTAGAGTTGAGGGTTTAAGACCATCTAGTCCGCTGCCTTCATTTTCATACATGTGGAAACAGCTCAGTGAAGCAACGGACTCTGCTGAATCAAGGCCCATGTGGTCCGTCTCCCTCCCAGTGTGCCCGGTGTGGCCCGATGACACTCCACTCCCGGGCCAATCTCTGGTCTGCAGCTTGGACCTGAATTCTGTTCTCCCAGGGTGTCAGTCACCTGCTCACGCCCCAGGCACCACCACTCCACCCCAGGGCTGTGACGTCCCCTCCCCTTGACCAATGAGCGCAGCCCCAGTGATGGTGAGGGTGTGCATGTCAGCTACCTCCCCCACCCCAGGCCTGTGGTTGCAAAGATGCTCTAACAGGAAGCGGGTTTGAGGAGCTGCACAGCTTCCTGCCCCCCCACACCCTCCCTCACCGGGGCTGTGTAGGGCGAGAAGGGCGAGTGCCAGGCCAGGCCACGAGACAGCTCCTTGCCAGGGTCCTGGCAGCTTCCTCTTCTACAGCCACTTCCGTGTGGCCGAGTCCCCAGAGGCCAGAGTCGCTGCCCGTTGCCCAGGCCACCCTCCACCCCCAGTTCAGAGCCCTGCCCCCCAGGACTGGGCCAAGCCCAGAGGCTGGCTTGGGCTTTCATGGGGGACTGGTAGGATAAAGATCTTGGGGGGCAAAGGTGGCTGGGCCTGAGCCCTGGGGCTCCGGCCATGAAGTCTCGGCAGAGAGGAAAGAAGAAGGGCAGTTCGAAGGAGCGGGTGTTTGGGTGTGACTTGCAGGAGCACCTGCAGCACTCCGGCCAGGAGGGTAAGGAGCCGCCCCAGAGGTGCTGGTGGGTGGGTGGGGAGGCGCAGAGTGTTCCCAGCCCCATCCAGTTCCAGGACAGACATAGCTTCTGATGATCCCGGGGAAGAGGTGGTGGCTTGGGTTCACCGCCTAGGAGGTTGATGAGTAGGCAAGGCAGGAAATATGGCTCAGTGAAGAAGACAGGGTGGCTCTCTTGTGTAACTGCTGGGCTGGGAGACTGAGGAATAACGATGGCACTCTAAGGGCATCTCCGGAGAGGACAGAGAGATTGGAGACTCAGGAGACGCAAAGGAAGCAGCGTGCAGGGATGATACGGGGTCAGGAGAAGCCGGCTGTGGGACAGGGCTAGCGGATGCGTGGCTGAGGGGCTGTGGCTGGCCTTGGATCTGAATGAAATGTCTGAATGAAGGAACCCTGGACAGCACAAGGAAGGCACCTGGGGAGGATGGAGGTTCTTGGCTGGAGGAGAGCACCAGGGACAATGTAATGGGGTCCTGGCCCAGCCACAGGCCAAGATGTGGGGTAGGGAGAGCCCACTCCCCCTGTGATTCCTTGGTCCCCTTCCCTACAAAAGAGAAACAGATTCAAAGTAGAGGGTTGAAGCTACTGAAATGGGGGACCCCAAAGAGCCACTGATTTGAAGATGGGTGGGGGCACAAAGGAAGGCAGGTGTGGGGCTGTCTGTGGAGTTCTCCTAGCCCCATCTGAATTACTTGGGGTGGTGGTGGTGGGGTGTCTGGAAGTCAGCAGGACCAAGGATAATGACCAGGCTCCCCACTTGTCTGACCTGGAGTAGCCATAAAAAAAAAAAAAAAATTAATGCTTGATTTGAAATTGAACACAGGTTGTCCAGCTTGCTTTTGGCACTTTTGAGCTCCTCCCAGACATGGGCATGATCTCCCCCAACCCCCACCCCACCCCAATCTGTCATTTCCTCTTTGTTCTCTTCTCTGCTCAGGGGCTGAGGAGGGAGCTTGCCGGTGGTTCCCAGCTCATTTCCTGCTCTTGGCCCCGCCTCTGTGTCCCCAGACACCTCCTTCCCTTTTTTTCCTCCCCCAGGGGCCCCCATCTTCAGTGGCCTCAGTTAAGGGAAAGCCCAGATCCTAAGGAAGAGTATCAAACAACAGAGTCTTCTTTGCGCCTTTCTCCCCTAACCAGGTGGAGCCTTTTTCAAGGATTCCTCTAAAGAAAGATGATCTGGTTTCCTTAGGTGTTGTCCCATTCTCTCCTAAATCCTCCTTTCAGTCTCCTCATCATGGCCCCGCCTCCCCTGTGGCCCCTCTGCCAACCCCATGTTGAAACACTGACTTCACAGCCAGGCCAGACTCCACGCCAGTAGCCCTCGTGTCTTCTGTCTGTATTTCTGCAAGAGAGGGGCATGTTTTCTCTTCTTTTAGACACCTGGTTGCTGGGCCCTGGTCCTAGAGAATCCAAGGGAGTGGGCAACACATCCTGCTCACACCAGCACCTCATCTGAATCCAAGTAGGAACAGATCTTGGGCACCTGGGGATAGGGCCCACCCAACTCCCTATCCCCAGCTCCTTAGGGCGAAGAAGTAGGGAGTGAGAGGCAGAGTGGCTGGTGGTGGCTTCCCCCTATAACACCCAGCAAGGATGAAAGCCAGGCCAGCAGAGTTTTGTGATTTGGTTAGTTTATCCAGTTATCCTGGACCGCATCCTTATACCTTTGGTCTAGTTTACCATCCTATCCCAGCTCTTTTCCCTGGGTATGTCTCTTCCTTCCCCAAACCCTGTATGTCTTGGGTTCTTCGTTTTCCTTCTCTTTATTGCTTTGATACCTTGTTTGGGTTTTTGATTCTCCAGGTGTCTAAAGTTTGAGCTTGCCTTGTGGGCCCACCCATCCTCTTAATATCTCTATTCTTTGATTCTATCAACCCAACCCTGTTTGGATTTTTACCTCTGATTCCATCTCTCTGACCCTGTTATCTCTTTCCACACCTCCTTGACCCCTTCCCTCTGGTTGTAACTCCTCAGGCTCTCAAATGCCTTCACTTAGGGCCTTTCCTGGAGGTTGAAAAGCAAGAGTAGAATGGGGTGGGAAAGACCTAGCAGTGGAAGAACTGGCGAGTAGGTGACAGTGGGCGATTTATGAGTCAACAGGCTCATGTGGTGGCCAGAAGATGGTGCAGCATCAGGCACCGAGAGTGGAGCCTGCCACAACTCTGCACTTAGTACTGGGAACAAGGTCAGGGGACCCTGATAAGTGAGTACAGGTCCTAAGGGGATGGGCCAGGCCAGGACTAAAGTGAGGTGTGAGAGAGCAAAATTAAAGGAAGCTTAACTGTCAAGATCGTGCACATGTACGGTTGGCATTTGCACAAACCAAAGAGTGAGAGCTTCCTTAGATTTGAGCCTAGATGGCTTCCTTGTCTCACGCAAATTGTGGCTGTCTGTGCAGTAGGGCAAAAGGTGTTGACATCAGGTCATGTGAGAAGGGTTTAAAATAGTGGCTGATACATTTATTAATTAATACCTTCTCTATATATTTCTATCTTAATGCCACAAAACCCAAAACTTTACAATTAGTGAGGGAAGGAATTGGGTTGAAGGGAAAATAAGGGTAAGATCAGTATCCAGAAATGCATACCAGCTGGTTCTATATGATTCCTAAATATGGGCGCTGAGCTTCTTCATGGTTAGAAAGGTAACATAACCAGGTACAAGACTCATAAAGCCTATAAGAAAAAGTAAAGAGATGGCATAGGAGAAACTCAGTTTTTTTCTGCCACTGACACCTGAGAGAGATTGCTCTGGTGAGCTTCAGTTAGAGGGGCTCAATGTTCAGTCTCAGGTAATATTTTCTATTTAATACCAAGGGGTGCCAGCACTCCCCATAACTGATTGATTTCATTGTGTCATTTAATAAACATTTATTGAAGCATGTTGTTTGGTGCGATGCTGGGGAGGATGTTACTATGTCTCACAAGACATAGATACAAAAGAAACTAAGAACAAAAAGGCAATGAGTACTGTAATTCAGGTGTAAGTCAAGGACTGGGGAAGGACAATACAGATACAGACAAAAGATACAAAATTAGAAGTGACTGGGGGTCTCCCTGATGGTGCAAGGGGTTAAGTCTCAGCACTATGAAGCTATCCGCAGTCACTACAGCATGAGTTCGACCCCTGGCCTGGGATCTTCCCACATGGAGCAGCAGACCTCTCCTGCCTTGCCCCGTGGCTCCCCTCAGCAGTGTATTTCAGTCAGTTCGCCTGTTCTGCTCCCTACTCTGTCTCTGATGAATCCTCTCAGACACCCCCCGCCACACACACACACACACACACACACATACTTCTGGCCTTCACCCCAGCTCTTGTATACATAAATAAATAAATCTTTAGAAAAAAGAAATATTTAAAAAATAAATAAATCTTTAAAAAAACTAGAGGTGATATTTGAGGTGTGTTTGGGGGAATGCATAGGAGTTCACCAGGCAGAGACAGAGAGGAGGGTATTTCCAGGCAACAGAATGAGTGAAGATACCAAGACTTGTTCTTGGAGTAGCACAGGGTGGGGTCACAGGCTGGAGCTGAGGCCAGCATGGCAGCTGGACCTGTGGTGAAAGGACTTGTATGCCATGCTAAGGGGTTTCTGTTTTATGCAGTATCTGTGGTGGGCTGTGGGGCCTGGGAGGGAGCAGGGTGCTTCTATCAGGAGCCAAAGCAGGGAAGTGCTTTAGAAAGAAGACTCTGGAGTCAGCTGGCCTTGTGCAGAGGGCTTTTGAGGGTTTCCCAGGTCTGAGATGCCAATATGAGGAATATTGGACGGGGCACACTTAGATCTTGTCTTAGGAGCTTAGTATAGGAGCAGGGGTGGGCCAGGGGTTGGATATGAGCTAAGACAACTTTTTATTTGCACTCTTGTATTTGAATTCTGGGTGACACTGGGCACTCCTGATTTCCTGAATACTCCATTTCCTTGTATGTAAAACAGGACTAGGAGCCCTCGGGTTCAGTGCCACACCTGGGTGCTTAACTTCTGAACTGGTCTGTCTGAAGGGCTGGCATGATTTTGTCTACCTTCTTGCCAGAAGGGAATATTGGTACTGTCCCAAGGAATCAATGTTCCTGATTCTATTTTCTGTTGAGGCAACAACACTGTATAGACTTCAGGGATACAGTTTCTCACCTCAACAACTATATATCACACCACGCCTGCCACCAGATGCCCAGTCTCCACCCATGCCCACAACGTCCCACCCATGCCCACAGTGTTCCGTCCGTCCAGAGTTACATAAATGTACTTCTTGGACCAGTCCTTTTCCCCAACTCCCTTTCCAGGCAGATTGCTGCCCCATAAAATTGCTGGAGTAGCAACTAGTAATTACAGAGAGACAAATTTCAGTTTAAATGCAGGACTTTCTAACAAAGGACTGGGCAGCCTGAGAGGGCCCCCCTCCCTGGGGCATGAGGGGACATTATGCTTTTCTTCAGGCTCCAGACCCCATGGGGAGGGATATTATAAAGGCACTGACAGATTGGAGTTGATGTCTTGCAAGAATCTTTTGGAAAAGTTTTCATTTCGTGAGTTTTGCTCTCAATCTTCCCCAGCCCACTACCTCCATGTTTCTGTTTCTCAGGCTCCTTGAAGTGTGCTCCTCTGGAATTCTGACTTCTCTGTCCTTTGCCCCCAGTGCCCCTGGTGCTAAGGAGCTGTGCAGACTTTGTGGAGGAGCATGGCGTGGTGGATGGGATCTACCGCCTCTCAGGAGTCTCCTCCAACATCCAGAAGCTCCGGTGAGTGGGGCAGTGAGGGGAGGGCTGTGGGACCAGGAGGCTGGGGAGTCAGAACGGAGGGGGAGTGGGGAGAAGAGGTATAGGTGTTAGGCACTGTCTAAGGGAGGTGTTCTAGAGCTGAGTCTCCTCAGAACAGAGAGACCACGCCCCCATGCCCCAGGCTAGTGGGTGTGCACACACAAGTTCACTCACAGACACTCTCATACTCTCTCACACATGCTCTCACACTCACACACACACTTCTCCACTCCCACATACACATACGCAGCTTAAAAAATTTAGATATAATTCACATACCATAAAATACACCATCCAAAAATATATGATTCAGTGGTTTTTATATATTAAAAATGTATATATTAAAAGAAATGCTATACAATGTATATATTTATATATAATATACACATTTTGTAATTAATATATATTCATTGCTTTATGTTTTTATATTGTTATTAATTTAAAATTTTATATTATAAATATATCATTTGTGTACTAAATATTTTTAAATTTATATATTAAAAAATAAGAAAGTATATTCACAAAATTGTACAATCATCATCACTAGCTAATTCCAGAACATTTCATCACCCCAAAAGAAACCCTGGACCCATAAGCAGTCATTCCACATCTCTCTGTTCCCACTGTCACTGGCATCCACTAATCTACTTTCTGTCTCCATGGATTTGCCTATCCTGAACATTTCATGTAAATGGAATCATATAATTTTAACTTTTTATGTTTAGATATTTTGACTTAAACATATTTTCAGAGTTCATGATGCTGCTGTGACATCCATGTGACATATGACAGTACTTTCGTTTCTTTTTGTGGCTGAATAATATTCTATTGTATGACTACATCCCATTTTGTTTATCCAGTTATCAGCTGATGGCTATTTGGGTTGTTTCCACCTTTTCGCTATGATGACTATGCTGCTCTAAACATTCATACACAGTTGTTTATGTGGATATATGGTTTCAGTTCTTTTGAAACTATACCTAGGAGTGCAATTGCTGAGTCATATGGTAATGCTGTGTTGAACTTCATATGGTAACGCTATGTTGAACTTTTTAAGGAACTGCCAACGTGGTTTCCATAGCTATAGAATTGCTTTACATTCCCACTGACAATGTAAGAGGGTTCCAATTTCTCCATATCCTTGCTTGTACATCTCACTGTGTGACTTTTTCATAGCCATCCTAGTAGGTATGAAGTGATATTTATTTTTGCATTACCCTAGTAGCTAATGATATTGAACATCACTTTATATGCTTATAGGCCATTTGTAGATCTTCTTTGGGGAAATGTCCATTCAAATACTTTGCCCATTTTAAACTTGGGTTATTTTTTCTCTTTTGAGTTGCAAGAGTTCTTTATATATTCTGAATATTAGATTCTTATTATATTGACAATTTGCAAATATTTTCTCCCACTCAATGGGTTGTCTTCACTTTCTTAGACAAAGAAAAGTTTGTAATTTTGATGGTCCATGTATCTTATTTTTTTCTTTGGATTTTAGTACTTTGGGTGTCGTATCTAAGAAATTGTTGCCTAATCCTAGGTCATGAAGATTTATGCTTATGTTGCCTTCTAAGAATTACCTTCACTCATTTTTACATTTATCCCCCAAAAGCATTTAGGCTCAGTCCCCCACTTCCACTGACACCAACACACCCTCATTTGCTATTCAGACTTGAAGCTATATCCCTAATCTGTATCCCTGTTCATGCACAGATCCACTCACCCATCCTCAATGTCCTCCACATGTCAGCATGTGCAAGGCCTTCCACTTGCCTCGTGTAAATACAAGCCCCACTCCCAACTGTCTTCTGTCCACATCCCACACATGCTCACCCTCAACCATGCCTGAGCCGTCTCTACAGTCCCCACCTCTCCACACATCCCCTGATCCCCACTATGCTAACCACTCTGCACCCCCCAGGCAGGAGTTTGAAGCTGAACGGAAACCAGACCTGCGGAAAGACGTTTACCTACAAGACATACACTGCGTCTCCTCCCTGTGCAAGGCCTACTTCAGAGAACTGCCAGACCCCCTGCTCACTTACCGGCTCTATGACAAGTTTGCTGTGAGTTGAGAGGCAGGGGGGTAGAAGAGCAGGCTCAGGTGTGATTGCTCTGGTTTTCACATCCTACGTGTATCCAATGCCAGAATCCTAATAACCCTGAATGATGCACAATATATTACCAGAGAAAAGACCCCTCAAGCCTAGTGTTTCTCCCTCTCTTCATTTTCCCTCTTGCATGTCCTTCACTAAGGTCTGCAGACCCTATTGTGAGGGGATTGAGACTGGGTCAGAGCAAAGACCAGGTGGTCAGAGCAAGGTGGCCGTGGAAATCACCTAGACCAGTCCTTCCTTCATCAAAGAGAATGAGAACCCTTTTTAGAAGTCAAAACTTTTTCTAGGATGCACCGCCATGAACTCTGGTTGTATGTTGAATTAGGAAACACATGAGAAAAATGCTATCCTGAATTGGGTAAACCTTTCAAAATAAATACATTGTATTGAGCACAAGAGCATTTGGAGATGCAGAGCAACAAACAGCCCCACATCCTGCAACCTGGAGGCAAGACTTTGCGGGCACAGGCTTTTTAAGAGCCCCAGGAATAACTCTTGGGCCAGGGGCACCCACAGGATGGATGGATGTGCCACTGATACATTCCAGTTCCAGAAGGTTTGCAATGAAGATGCTAAGGCAAAGAGTGACAGTAGCTTAAGGTCACAAATTTCTTAAGTGGCATAACCAAGATTCTCCTGCATATCTTGTGGGCCATGAGGGCTACATCACAGATGCTTCCTGAGAGCCTGGCAAGAGGTCTGGGGAGTGAGCTTGGAAATGCTGGATCGCTGACGCTTACTCCTTGGACCCTTGTCCCATCAGGAGGCTGTGGCAGTGCAATTGGAGCCTGAGCGTTTGGTTAAGATCCTTGAGGTGCTGCGAGAACTCCCAGTCCCAAACTACAGGTGGGCTCCCCTGGCTCCCCCACACAGCCCAGGTTCTCTCTCTACCTCAGGCCCTAATCCTTCCCAAGGGGTTCCCATGTGCCACCTACTCCATACTGCCCCCTTTCTGCAGGACGCTGGAGTTCCTCATGCGGCACTTGGTGCACATGGCCTCATTCAGCGCCCAGACCAACATGCACTCCCGCAACCTGGCCATCGTGTGGGCCCCCAACCTGCTGAGGTGGGCACGTGTGTGGGCAGTCTGTTGGGACACTAGCAGAGCCTGGAGAATGTACTTGATGGGGTGCGGGTACACTGGAGAGGGGGGTAGGGTCACACAGAGCCCAGTGAGAAGCAGGAAGGGTGAAGATGACATTGAGTGAGATGGGCCACACCCACTTGAGCCCCTTGTCTGAGTGTGAGTAAAGTAGACATGAATTTTGAGGTGGGTACCCAAATAAGCTTCTTTGAGGAAGGGGCATTTGAGTCTTCAGTCATCATTTGGTGTAAGAGGAAAAGATTGGGTTAAGAGCATGCAAGGCAGAGAGGATAAGGTATTTTTAGGGAGAATTCAGATAGTGAAATGTGGAGGGGTTGGGGAAGAGTAACCACATCTCTACAGGTCTAAGGACATAGAGGCCTCAGGCTTCAATGGGACGGCAGCTTTCATGGAGGTGCGTGTGCAATCCATCGTGGTTGAGTTCATCCTCACTCATGTGGACCAGCTCTTTGGCGGTGCTGCTCTCTCTGGTTAGTGCCTGTCCACCCCCCAGCCCCATCATCACTGTCTGTCTTGAGAATCATATCAGAGTCTTAAAGCGCCCCAAATATCTTCCAGTTCATCTCCCCATTTTGCAGATGAGAAAACTGAGACTGATAGAGAGGTGTTGTTTGTGGATAATTGAAGACACTGGAGAGACAGTGGGGCACTCAGGACTTGAGCAGGCTTCTGCTCTCTAGCCAGGGCACAGCTCGACCTCTCAGTTCCTGTCCTGGCTCTCAAGGCTAGTGCCTGGTCATTCCCACCTTGGTCCACCAGGCCAAAGTCCTGGGATCTCCTGGCCTTCTTTGTCCCCGAGGACTCCCACTTGGAGAGTTAAGCATGGAGGGGTGTCTCCTGGGTTCTGAGTATCCCTGGCAGAGTTGGTGAATGGAAGGGGACAGTGAAGAGCAAGGTACAGAGGGCTCTCTGATCTCTGCTCTGGCTGGCCAACTCCTCTGCTTTTCCCAGGTGGTGAGGTGGAGAGCGGATGGCGGTCGCTTCCAGGGGCCCGTGCATCAGGCAGCCCTGAGGACCTTATGCCGAGGTCCTTGCCCTACAACCTGCCGAGCATCCTGCAGGCTGGTGATGGGCCCCCACAAATACGACCCTACCACACTATCATCGAGATCGCAGACCACAAGTAAGGCCTCCATCTGGGGCCTCCTTCCCTGTACTGATCCCTGGGCCCTGACACCCCAGTGATCTCTCCATTCCCTCCAGGAGGAAGGGGTCTCTGAAGGTCAGGAAGTGGAGATCTATCTTCAATCTGGGTCGCTCAGGCCATGAAACCAAGCGTAAACTTCCACGGGGGGCAGAGGACAGGGGTAAGTGTGGGGAAAAGTAGGGGGAGCAGTGTTGAGGGCAGGCCAGGCCCTGGTTCTATGCACATCTCTGTCTTGCAGAGGACAAGTCTGATAAGGGGACACTGCGGCCAGCCAAGAGCATGGACTCCCTGAGTGCTGCAGCTGGGGTGAGCAATGGTGAGTGTAGGTGTCACTGCTCTGTGTGTTTGTGTCCCTACATGTGGCCAAGTGTGCTCAATAGTGAAAAAAAAAATGTAGTGAGTGTCTGTTTTATTGTAGCCACAGTGCTGGATGCTAAGCTTCCGGAGATGAGCTTATCCTCTAATCTATGGGTGTGTTCATATGAGTATGAACTCATATGGAGGGACAGCGTGGGGTGTGTTTGTGCGGGAAGGGTTTGATGGCAACGGCTATATCTGCAGGAAGGGAGGGGGGCTCCTTAGGTATATTAAATTGGATGACCTTGTGGACCAATGAGGGTTGATAGCAGCGGTGAAGGAAGCTGGACCTGGTGCTCTCCAGGCTATTCTGCCTTTCCAACTTGAGAAGGCAGGGAGTACTCTCCAAAGCCTTCTGAGGCATCCTAGTCCCTTGCATCTGGATTTACTGCCTACCTCTTTCTACCCCCCCAGAGCCAGAGGGTGTAGTGGGACCCAGCAGTCCCCAACCATGTCCACTCCTGCCTGAGAGCTTTGAGATGGATTCTGTGGAGGCAACAGAGGGTGAACAAGAGACGGAGGCAGAGGGATTGGGCAGCACGAATTCTGAGCCAGGCACCCCTCGAACTGGCCGGTCAGCGATGCGCTCTGGGTACAGCAGTCGTGCAGAGCGCTGCGCTGGTGTCCACATCTCAGATCCCTACAACGTCAACCTTCCTCTACACATCACGTCTATCCTCAACGTGCCCCCAAACATCATCTCTAACGTCTCCTTGACCAGGCTTACCCGTGGTCTTGAGTGCCCTGCTCTCCAGCCCCGGCCTAGCCCTGCCTCTGGCCCTGGCCCTGGCCCTGGGCCCCCAGGTAAGGACTCTGGGATTGCCCAGTACTGGCAGAAGGGACCAGAACTCTAGGATGAAGGTCTGATGCTGGGGAACTATTCGGGGAAGGTCAGAGGCCTCAGTCCTTGGACCAAAGGAGCAAATAAGCTGTGGTTACCGTCAGCTGTTTCTCTGGATTTGAGGTTGGGAGAGTGGGGGAGAATTAGCAATATTACCAGCTTGTATGAAATACATGGAGAGAGGATCTCTGGAAGCCTTCAGATTTTGATAAACTCAAGAATGGGGGTCTGGGTCAGACATGTACAGGTCAGACATGTACATGTACATGTAAGTACTAGTGGGAATAGATAATAGGTGAGAGTGATGATGATAACATTAATACTAACAGCTAACATTTACAGGGGACTTCTTACGTGTTGTGTTAAGGACTCTGCAGGCATTAGCTTATTTTCCCATAACCTTAAGACACAGGTATTGTTCACAACAGAACTTGAAAATTAGATGAAGTAATTTGCTGTTCAGTTAGGCAGGAGGTGGGACAGTGGGGATCTGATCTTTGCTCTGACTCCAGATCCTGAAGTGTCACGGGTGAGAAGATGGACTCAACAGAGGGTGGTGGGTAAGGAGACGGGCTATAGAATGAAGTAGACTTGGGTTCAAATTTTGACTGTGCCACTTATTGTTTGTGACCTTGGGCGGACTATTTAAGTTCTTTGAGACTGAGTTTTCTCACATGTAAAATTGGGATAAATTATAGGGCTGTTTGTGAGGAAAGACAGTACATCATAAAATGTACAGGGTGGTGTATGGCACCTGGAAGGAAGTCAGTGAATGTAGTCATAAACCATCCATTAGGAATTTAGTCTGAGTGGTCAGCCACATGGAATTTCTATGCTGGGAGTGTTGGCCCCACACTCTAGCAAAGACAGGAAGGTCCACATTGGAAAGAGCCAGAAATGGTCTTGACCTTTGTATTCTTGGAACTCTCTCTCCCAACAGAGGAGAAGTCGGAGTCAAGTCCAGATCCAGGTCACCTGGCTGCCTCAGGCCCAATGGACATGGCCCCTGCCCTGGATGACTGCCTGTCCCAGGAGGTGCAGGATACCTTCTCCTTCCTAGAGGACTCAAGCAGCTCAGAGCCTGAGTGGGTGGGGGTGGAGGATGGGGAGGTGGCCAAGGCAGGAGCAGCAGGAGCAGCCTTCTCCCCTGGGGAGGACGACTCTGGGATGGGCTACCTGGAGGAGCTCCTGGGAGTTGGGCCTCAGGTAAGGAGGAGCTGTGCTGGGTTTGGGGGTGGTGAGGAATCCAGAGGGAGGACAGGGCCACCTGGTGCTGAGCCACAACGCTGTGCCTACAGGTGGAGGAATTCTCTGTGGAGCCCCCGCTGGATGACCTGTCTCTGGATGAGGCACAGTTTGTCCTGGCTCCAAGCTGCTGTTCCCCAAACTCTGCTGACTCCAGGCCTGAAGCAGAGGAAGAAAGTGGAGAGGAAGTCTTTTTGAGCGCCTATGATGATCTAAGTCCCCTTCTGGGGCCCAAGCCCTCAAGTTGGGAGGGTCCAGAAAGTCTGAAGGAAAAGGTGGCAGGGTGTGGGACTTTGACTGAGGAAGAGGAGGGGTGCTGGGGAGTTGGGGAGAACAAGGAGGCTGAGCCTGGAAGAAGACGGGACATCAGGGAGGAAGCCGAGGGAAGTCCGGAGGGTGAGACAGAGGCCAGAGAGGCTGATGAGGAAGGAGGGGAGACTAGGGGGAGCCAAAAGATGATAGTCAGTTTGAAAGAAGGGAGTGGGGATGAGACAGAGGCCAAGGGAAAGAAGTCCCAAGATGAGAAAGAGGATGAGAGAAGGGAGGAAACTAAGTGTGCGGAGGAGACAGGAGGCGAGCAGGATAAAGATAAGAAGGAAAGAAAGATGGAGAGAGAAAAAGTGACTGAAGAAGGAGAGAAGGCCCAGGTAGAAGCTGGGAGAGACCCAGAGCCTACAGCCCGGGAAAGCCAAGTTGACAAGGAAAGCTGGGAAGTCATACAGAAAGAAGAGGCTGAGGGAGGCACAGAAGATGAGGTCAAAAGACAGAGGGAGAATGGGGACCAAGAGGTAAGAGAAGACCAAGGAAATGATGAAGATGGCAGAAGGGTGAAAGCAGCAGCTGAAGACGAGGAGGTCAGCAAGGAACGGGAGAGTGGGGACGGAGAAGCTGAGAGAGACCAGAGTGCTGGAGATGACCATTTAGAAGAGGGCTCCCTTCCTGAAAGGTTGCACATAGAGCCCCTGCAGGTTGACAATGCCAAAGAGGACAATTCTCAGTCCCGTGAGATGGAACAGGCAGCCCCAGAACCACCCCAGCCAGAGGAAGTGGAGCCTGAGGGGCAGACCAGTTCAGAAGGCTGCCATCTGTGTCCGTGTCCCCTTAGTTCAGCTGGTGGTGTGGGCATGCGCTTGGCTTCCACCCTGGTCCAGGTCCAACAGGTCCGCTCTGTGCCCGTGGTGCCCCCTAAACCACAGTTTGCCAAGATGCCCAGTACAATGTGTAGCAAGATCCATGTGGCGCCTGCAAAGCCAACCCCAAGACCTGGTCGACTTGATGGGACTCCTGGAGAAAGGGCTTTGGGGTCCCCAGCCTCCCGCTCCTCTTGGAGGAATGGGGGCAGTCTTTCCTTTGATGCTGCTGTGGCTCTAGCCCGGGAACGCCAGAAGACTGAGGCTCAGGGAGTTCGACGGACGCAGACTTGTACAGGTGGTGTGGACTACAGCCTCAACCCCAGAATCTCTCCCTGTAGCATTGTCCCTGCCCATTCTCCTCGGCCCCTTAGCTGCCTGGACCTACCATCTGAAGGTAAAGAAGGATCTGGAACCCGGAGTCGTCTTAGTCTTCCCCCCAGAGAACCCCTGCCTCCGGACCCCATTATGCTCCCCCAGTGCCCATCATACACAACTGAAACACAGGATAACCCTGGGAAAGGTGAGGGACTATGATTAGGACCAGAGCACTGGACAAAGGGGACAGTAAGTTGGCTTGACTCTCTGGGGTCCTAGACTGTTTCTTAGGC
This sequence comes from Scalopus aquaticus, assembly GCA_004024925.1. Classification (NCBI taxonomy): domain Eukaryota; kingdom Metazoa; phylum Chordata; class Mammalia; order Eulipotyphla; family Talpidae; genus Scalopus; species Scalopus aquaticus. The sequence continues at coordinate 19,592 of PVIJ01008217.1, forward strand.
AGTCTGAGAAGCTGTTGTATCCAACTCTCTAGACTTTGCTCCTGCAGCTTCTCTTTTGGACTGTGGGAGGCACTGCGCTCATTGGTTTACCTGAGTTTGTCTCAGACACAAAGCACTTATCCCTTAGGAGATGCCTAACAAAGTCACCAATATCATTTCCAGAGAGTGAGGTCATTGGCCAAAGGGTACAGAGACTAGGCAGAGATTTCTCAAAGTGAAGAATGAAGGGGGATCCCCAGCTAAGTTCCTGTCCTCTTCTGATGCTGTGTTTCTTCATGGAAACCCTGGTTGGAGGCAGGGAAGACACAAAACACTTCCAGAGTTGCCCATTCTTGGACCCTTGGATATTTCCTGAACCTCTTAGCTCCAGATTAGGAAGAACCTGTCCTGGAAGTTCTTTGAAGCACTCAGTGTTTGTTGGAAAGACTGACCTCCTTTCCAGTTATGTTCCCTCTGCCTCCAGTCACCTCGAGAAAGAGAAGTCCTATTCAGGTCTTTCTGGCCTCTCCTTTTCCCTTTGGAATCGCTTCCTCCTATTTTTGGGAAGGGAAATAGTGTCACTCAAGCCCTAAGACTGTGTCTCCAGGCTGGAGTCGCAGGTGGCATTTCAGTCCGGGATAATGTTTCAGAATAAAAGCTGTATTTTTACATATAAGTAGTGTGAAGTCTCATTATTCTTATTGAAGTTTTGAGCTGTAAGTATTGTATGTTTAACCAAACATTGTCTTTCTGTTGTTGTTGAGTGCTTTCTTTAGTTGTTGTCATGGAGACCTGTGGCTAGAAACTAGAGCTGGGTTCATGGTGGTTAGCAAATGGGGAAGAGAAACTTACTTTACATAATGCTCACTAGGTGCCAGTGAAGGCTGGATAGTCTCTGTGTACAGAATCTATGCCTTTGGTTTTATTTAATACACCTAATAAAATTCTGTAAGGTTAGTACTAGTATCTCCATTTTACAGATGAGAAAACTAAGGCTAAGTTAAAAGACTTGCCAAAGACCTTAGGCAAGGAGTGGTAGAAGCAGGATTGCAATCTGGGTTTGTCTGGCCCCAGAGGATGAATTCTCCATTACGCCTCATTTCTCCAAATCCATTAAAGGTAGGTCCTAAGAAAGGAATCAAGATTCTTCTCACAGAAGCTGGTAGCCTTTAAGGTATTTTGGTTAGGGACTGCTAATGCTAACACAAAGAGGTATGTACACATCCGTATATGCGCAAATACGTGCTTATCTCCAGTGGGAGGCTCTTCAAAAGGTCCAAGATGGCTTCCAAATGGCCCTTGTTAAAGATGGCGCCTTCGGCCTAAGTCCCTCCCTGGATGGAATTTGACTATCTCCCTCTTCTCCTGGAACTGAAAAATCCCTGTCCAGTACAAGTTTCCCTCCCGTTCCTGCCGTCCTTCTCCCGTGATTCCGAGAGTCAATCTCCGTGAGTTGGCGAATCCCGACTACGTCCACACCTTTCAGCCCGCTACAAAATGTCGCGAGCGGAAATGGGCGGTACAAAGACCAGTGGGGCTGGTCGAGTCTGGGAGAACTTCCGCCCCTCACTAACATGGCGGTGGGAAGGCAGTGCGCATGAGCAGCTGCCCATGGAGAGACCCCGGTCCGGAGAGCTGGTACACTGTCGGGGGAGATCGGCGACCGAGGCAACCGAGGCCAGTAAGTGTGGGGCCGGGCAGGGATCTGGAGACTTGGGCGGGAGGGCTGGCAGGGTGGCCGGCCGCGGTTTTGTAGTCTAGGAGGTACCGAGAAGACGCCTTTGTTTTGAGGGAGGGGACCGCGCCAGGTTCTTTTATCTCGGGCCCCCTTTGTGGGCCGAACGCACCCCAAGCCGTCCCTGCGCGGCCCGCGATTGCGGGTCTGGCGAGGAACCTGTGCCCCTGCCCTCTGCTAGCCTTCGCGTCCCCCGATTCCTACCGTCTGCGACCCAAGGGGTCCCGCACCCAGCCTCCTGCGTTCCGAGCCACCGCGCCCCTTGCCTCCTGCGACCCAGGCCCCCGTGTCCCCCGCCTCCGGGGCCCCGGTCCCCCGCGCCCCCTGCCCTCTTTGCGCGCGGCGAGCTGGCGGGTCCCTGCGCCTGGGGCTGGGCTCCCGCGCTGGGCTGGCGGGTGGCCTGAGCGGCGACGCCGCGTTACGAGGGAGCACCAGACGCCCGACTTCTTTCGGGGCTTGGTTTTTTCCCTTTGTGTCCAGACTTAGCTAGTGCTCTCGCTGGGCCCTCCTGGCCTGAGCATGCACGCACAATGTCCTATCTCGCTGTCGGCATCGCAAGCTTAGGAAATGCTTCCGGATGGCCAGTTTATGCTGGAATAAGTCGCCTGACCCCGCTGCTAGGTGCCCTCGGAGGCGCCGCGGCTGACAGCTGTGGGCGATCGAGACGCCTCCTTCCCTGTGCTAGCGTCACAGCCTCCCCCTTGCAGCCGTGCTGCAAGGTCGGAGGAGCGCTCCCTCCTCAGTTTTGCGGGTTAGGAGGTAGGTGGTCCTGAAACAGTGGTCTGCGTCTACTTCCCCTTAGGGGCTGGGATCTTTTCGCTGCGCTACTTCCTCTGGATAGTTTCACTTTCAGTTCCCCCCCCCTTTTTTTTTTTTGGCGCGGGGTGGGGGGAGGTAGGTAGTGGAGGTTCACACTTTATGTAAAAAGGGGCTTTACAAGGCTCGTTTTTCCTTGAGAGGAAAGGTTTGGGAGACTTATGTGTTAAGAGTTTACACAATCCCACCCCTTTTGCGACAGGATTATTTTATTGTTTTGTGCTATGTTTCTTTGTGGAGGTACCTTTCTGCTCAGCCTTTTGTTTTTCCTGCTCTCCGGACAGGTGTGGGGCTCCTAGGTCCTACCTCAATGGATTTCTACCATATGGTCTCTTCTCCCTTAGAACCCTGAGCCTGGAGATTTTCCCCTTCTTTTTAAAAAAGAATTATCCCTTTATTGTAAAATTTTTATTTTACTTATTTTTGCATAGAAGAACTGGGGTATGGGCCAGAGATGGGGGGGTGGTGGTGAGAGGATTCACCAGAGACGGAGTGGGAAGCAGAACAGGTGGACTGACTGAAATACACTACTTAGGGGAGCAGCTGGGGAGATAGGCAGACCTCTCCTGTCTCCCCTTGTGGGCTTAGGGGGTCCCTCAGGCCACTTTGTCTAGGGAAGGCCATCACAATGGTAGCCCTGAGACTACCAGGGAGACTGGATTTTTCCCTTCTTGCTGAGGCTCAGTTGATTTGGCGTCCTCATGGCAACATTTTAGCAACTGTGTTATTCTACAGGATGCCTTGATAAATAAAATGGAAAAGCCTTGAAGATAATGTACTTGAACTTAAAATCTTAACAAATGACATAAGGCTAGATACCCCCAAACAAGAGCCTTGTCAGCGGTTTGGGGTGCAAGGGGGCAACTCTTGTCTTTATGGTTGAGGAGGGTTTTCCCATAGCATTGGGTTTCAAGTTTCCCCATCCTAGATTAGAGAACAGAAATTTCTTGGTGCACAGTATGTGGCTGGGAAGCTTTGTGCTCATGACCCTGTGTTTTTTTGATAATGGTGGCCCTTCCTAATCCCCTGTCCTGATCATAATAGCTTTAAGAGTAATCCATCCCAAAATACATTGTTTCAGTCTTCCAGTATCATCCCACTGATATAATGGGGGGTGAGAAATACTTTGTAAAGTTGCTTTTTCAATCACTGGAGTCCAGTTGGCGTGAGAATGAAGTGGGTGGTCCCCTTCAGTGACTGGATTGTGTCACCATGGAGCCTTGGTTCTAGAAAGAGGAGGCTGTTCAGTTTTCGTGACTCACTTCAAACTCCCTGATTTCTACCAGGATTTAGAACTCAGGCCTGTGGAGCAGGAGATCTGAAGACCTCCAAAGCAAGACCAGATCCTCGGATGTGCCCCCTTACAGAGAGATGAAGGGGTGAGTGAAGAAGAGGTGGGGTCTGGGATGTGAGAGGGATTCTTAGGGAGAATGCAAATGTCTCAGAGTACTGGCTCTGGAGTCAGGTCCAGTTCCATCATTCACAAGCAGTGTGATTTCCCCATTCATAAAGTACAGGTATTATTGCCTATCCCTTAGTGCCCTTCTTAGTATTAAATTAGATGGTGCCTGCTTTGATTTCAGCTTATGGCCTACCTCCATAGTAAGTACTAGCTGCTGTCATGCTAACCTAACCTAGTGTTTGTGGGCAAGGCCATTGAGTTTGGGAGCCATATGTTAAAGGCCAGTGAGCTCTTAGTTCATTCTTCTTCCCTTACTTTCCCTTTTGTCCCTTCATAAACAGGCAGCAGAAGACAGCCGAAACTGAAGAGGGGACAGTTCAGATTCAGGAAGGTGAGTATAGAAACCGAACTGAGACCTTAAGAGTCCCCATTCCCACCTGTCTGTCTATCACAGGCTATCTCCTGTGCACCTTTTCCCTTCTACATGACTTGCAAGTGGAACCCAGGGAGACAGGCAAGAGTGTACAGCCTTTTCCTTGGCTCTTGTAATTAAGGCGCAGTGGCAACTGGCGAGGACCCCACCAGTGTGGCGATTGCCAGCATCCAGTCCGCTGCCACCTTCCCTGATCCCAACGTCAAGTACGTCTTCAGAACTGAGAATGGGGGCCAGGTAAGGGAGGGGGCCAGGTAACTACAGGTTTATTTGGGATTGGGATAGAGGGAGGTGATGGAATTTGTTGTGGGGAGATCTGACTTGGAGGATGTGATATAGATGTGGACTGTTTGGGGGGAGGGTGTCGGCATATAAGCTTTGGGGTAGAGATTGGTAATGGGTTGGGGCTATTCTAAAACCTCTGGGGGAAGCTGTTCTAAAACCTGTCTAGAGAATGGCTCTTTGTCTCTGAAGGAGTCTTGTTTGGGGCCCTATCTGCGATAAGCTTTATGAGGGGCTATGGGATCCCCAGTACTTACTCTTTTTATTCCCTCTGCCCCTCCTCTCCCTTCCTTCCCCATCTAGGTGATGTACAGGGTGATCCAGGTGTCTGAGGGGCAGCTGGATGGCCAAACTGAGGGCACTGGTGCCATCAGTGGCTACCCCGCCACTCAGTCTATGACCCAGGTACAGAGGTGCGGGCTGGGGGGGGACTAGAGCCCTGAGTTATAAGATGAAAAAGGGACTAGCAGGTTGGGGGGTGGCTAGGGACGGGGAGGCGTCTAGGGCTGCCTGTTCCCAGGTACTAGGCTCTTCCTTTCTGGATGTTTCTCTCTTCCTTCCCCAAGGAGTAGAAACTACAGAGCAGTTCATTAGGAGGCGTTTGACTGTCACTAGATTCCTTTCTCTTGATCCCTTCCCAGGCAGTGATCCAGGGTGCCTTCACCAGTGATGATGCTGTTGACACGGAGGGGACAGCTGCTGAGACGCACTACACTTATTTCCCCAGCACTGCTGTGGGAGACGGGGCAGGGGGCACCACGTCGGGGAGTACGGCAGCTGTTGTTACTACCCAGGGCTCAGAGGCATTGCTGGGGCAGGCAACCCCTCCTGGCACTGGTGAGATACCTTGGGAGAGTGTCGGATGTGCTCATAATCCCTTAACAAACTAAGACCTGCGCAGCATGTGAATCTAGGGCTGGCTGTTCAGCAGGAGGAAGCCTGTTCTTTTAGAGGAGGGTACCCAGGCCTTGACCTTGAAGCTTGAGGAGGTTCTCGGTCCCATGTCCGATACACCCTGCATCTTCACAGGTCAGTTCTTTGTGATGATGTCACCACAGGAAGTGTTGCAGGGAGGGAGCCAGCGTTCCATTGCCCCCAGGACCCATCCTTACTCCCCGTGAGTAACCTAATTTCTTAGTTAACCCAAGTGGACTAGATCTTTGCTGAGTCTTTTTTTTTTAAAGATTTATTTATTTTTGCATACAAGCTGGGGTGCAGGCCAAAGGTGTGGGGCAGTGAGAGGGTTCACCAGAGACAGAGTGGGGAGCAGAACAGGCAGATTGACCAAAATAAACTGCTGAGGGGAGCAGCGGGTGAGGCAGGAGAGGTCTGCTGCGCATGTGGGAATCTCCCCTGCCAGGCATCGAACTTGCTCCTTAGCCGCCCACAGCTCTGCAGTGCTGCGCTTAACGCGTTGCGCCTCAGGAAGGCCCTCTTTGCTGAATATTTTGTGATTCTTTACCCCCTAACTCCAGTCTTATTTTTTGACCTTGCTAATTCTGGCCACCCCAACTCTGTTAGGAAATCAGAAGCTCCCAGGACGACGCGGGATGAGAAACGCAGGGCTCAGCATAATGAAGGTAGGTAAGATCCAAGTGTGAAGCTAGGAGCAGTCTAGTGGGACTGGGGACAGCTGTAATCTCTGGGGAGAGGTCAGGTAATTGTGCCTTTAGGCCTGTGGTTAGCGCTCTCTGAGTCACCTTGTCCCCCTTTACCTCACAGTGGAGCGTCGCCGCCGAGACAAGATTAACAACTGGATTGTGCAGTTGTCCAAGATCATCCCAGATTGCTCCATGGAGAGCACCAAGTCTGGCCAGGTCATGGAAAGACACTGGTAGTGGGCAGGATGCCTGAATTCTGTCTCCTGGTATTGTTTCCAGACATGGTGGGGAGTGGGCACACATGGCTTTCCTTTTCTTCTCTCTCTGCAATTTCAGTATCCCTGGAAGCTGTCGAACCACAACCCTTAGGGGAAAATGAGATTCAAAGTGTGAGGGTGCTTTGGGAAAGAAATCCAATATCTGACATCATGTACTCATTTTGATGGGCTTCTTCTTGCAGAGTAAAGGTGGGATTCTATCCAAAGCCTGTGATTACATCCAGGAGCTTCGGCAGAGCAACCACCGCTTGTCTGAGGAGCTGCAGGGGTTTGACCAGCTACAGTTGGACAACGATGTGCTTCGCCAGCAGGTCAGATCCCTGTCCCCAGGATTGCCCTTCTTGGCCCTGGAGCCACTGAGCCAGTGTGGGCCTCCATACTTTGTTCCCATCTTTGTCCCTTCTTGGGAAATGTCTGAATAAATGAGGGACTTGGAGTGCCAACTTTCACACCCACTCCCCTTACTGCCTCCTTCCTGTGTCAGGTGGAAGATCTTAAAAACAAGAACCTGCTGCTGCGAGCTCAGTTACGGCACCATGGAGTCGAGGTCGTCATCAAGAATGACAGCAACTAATGGGGGGTTCAGAGCTTCGGAACCTCCAGCAGTTTTGAGAACTGCAGAGCCTAGGAGCAGAAGGCTGACCCATGCCCTTTTCCTTCACTGCCCACCTTTGGCTTGGGACTGGGGGTGTTCAGAAGGTGTGGCTTTGGACAGAGGCCCTGAGTATCTCAGGGTCCTGGAGGGGTGTGAAACAGGGACACTTGTGGACATGCAGGGACAGCCTCATCACGCCACCAGGCAGCCCCTGGGTCCTTCTGTCTCTCTTGCACAGTGCATGTGCTGCCTCCATGCTGGTTGCTGGGCACACCGGGGCTGGCCCTGTGCTTGCTAACAGAGCCAGCAGAGACTCAGCTGACAAGCTCTGCTCTGATTTGCCCCAGGACTCTGGCAATTCTACTGGTTCTTCCTGTCCCTGGAACTCAGATGGGCACCTGAAGACTCTGGGGAATAGGCTTTAGAGAAACGTGGGGATAGGGTGCTTAGCAGTGGCTGCTTCCAAGGAAGAGAAGATTGGCCTGCACACAACTAAGGCCTATGAAGAAGTCTCTAGAACCAGGGAGAACAGGCCAACTCTGGACCTTTCACCTTGTGGGGAGGTTTTTTTTTTCTTTTTCTTTCTTTCTTCTTTTTTTTTTTTTAAAGATAAAATGTTCAGAGCCACAGTTGTTTCCTGGTTTTCCTCCTTTTGTGGGCCCGGTGGCACAAGGGAGGGGGCACATTACTCTTTGACCAGTAAGGGCTGGGCCAGGCTTAGGGCTGCCCCTGAAGTTATCTGTAGGTCCTAGCACTGCATCTGAACTCTTCACTAAGTCCTACACCTGGGCGGGACCCATGTGTAGCCACCCAAGCACACCATCGCCAGAATTTCTGTGGCCGGCTAGAGTCGCAGCACCATGTGCAGGTGCTGTGGGGCGGGGCGGGAGGCTGTCCCTGTGTTTCCGGTTCCGGTCCAGAGGAGCGCGGGGAGATGCTGCGGGTACCCAGCGGGCAGGCCCGGGCCACCCTCCAGCGACTCTCAGTCGCTGCGCGCACCATGGCTGGAGGTACCTGCCGGGGAGGACTGGGGCCTCACCCTGCCTTGCGTATACTGCCGGAGCGCTGCAGAAACCTCCGGGTAGACGCGCATGCGGGGGAGAACTGAGGGCTAGCCCTGTCCGGCATGTGCCTCCGGGAGACTCCTGGGTGGAGGTCAATGCAGGGGGCGGGGGTAGGGGGAGAAGCGGAACCAGAGGGCTCGTCCAGTACGCCCTGTGCTCCCGGGTGGAGGTGCTTGCGGTGGGAGAAACGAGGGTGTGATTGGGAGGTCCTAGCGCACGCCCCCTACTGGCAGGATGCTGCCCGGTGAGGGGGAGACGCCTCTCAGTGCTAACGTGCCCCCACCTCAGTGCCCACTGTTTCGCTCCCTGAACTGCGTTCGCTCCTGGACTCGGGCCAGGCCCGGCTCATCGATGTGAGGTCTCGGGAGGAGGCTGCCGCTGGGACCATCCCCAGTGCGCTCAACATTCCGGGTATGGGCTGGACTGGGGCACCGGGTGGAGTAAATGGGTCTGGAGGGTCTTAGCCAGTGGGACACACGTAGGGTGTTTGGAGGTGTGGGGGGTCGGTGCTGCATTTCCTTTCCTACCTCTTGAGTTTTCTCCCAAGGGCGGGTCTAGACTAGAGGCGGGTCTTGGCCTTAGTACTGGCCCTTCCTGTTTGAGGGGGATAAAAGGCTGGGAGGGGGCTGACCAGCTTCTCCGCCCTGAGGCTGGATGCCTGAGTGTGTCGTTCCTTACAGCTCGGGAAGTGGATCTGCTCAAAGGTTGTTTGGCTGATTTCCCATAGGGACAGCCTGATCTTCTCGAGCTGGGGGGGAGGGGGGTGTTGGCCATTGGGTGTTGTTTTGGGACCCCTGAAGACTTGTTCGACCTTCAGACGTCCTTCCAGACCCAGTCTCTACCTAAGGGGGCCATCCCTACCTCTTAACTCCTCTTCCAGTGTCTGAGCTGGAAAGTGCCCTGCAGATGGAGCCAGCTGCTTTCCAGGCTTTGTACTCTGCTGAGAAACCAAGGCTGGAAGAGGAGAATCTCATTTTCTTCTGTCAGATTGGCAAGCGGGGATTCCTTGCCACGCAGCTGGCACAGGGCCTTGGATATGCAGGGTATGGGGGAAGGGTGATTTGCAGTCTGAAGGGATTGGGGACTGTCTCCCAGGTCTTCCTTCCCTCACCCTCTTTGTCTCCACAGGGCTCGCAACTATGCAGGGGCCTACAGAGAATGGTTGCAGAATGAAGGTTAGCTGGGGCCTCCCTGGTGGTACAGCGGTTAAAGTCTCAGTGCTGTTGCCAGCCACTGCAGCATGAGTTCTTCCCAGCCAGGGAGCTGACCCACATGGCACAGTAGACCTCTCCCATCTCGCCTGTTCTGCTCCCCACTCTGTCTCTGGTGAATCCTCTTACCCACCCTTGCCCTGCACCTCTGGCCTACACCCCAGTTCTTGTATGCATAAATAAATAAGTCTTCAAAAAAAAAAAAGGTTAGTGGGAGGGTGGCTTCCAGATCTTGCCCGCCCCCGCCCCTCCCTCAGGGTGAGGAATGGGCTGATGTGTTGGGTGGGTCAGTTCCCTACAGTGCTGTGTGCACAAAAGCATCAAATAAAGCTTTTGATCAAAGTATTGGAAACACTGAATTTGTCAGGTAAACTGTAAACAGATCTAATCTTCATTTATACCTCTATTCAGTCCTGGATTCTTTCTCCTAGGACAACTTTTCAACCCAGGATGCACTTCAGAATAACCAGTAGCTTAAAGAAAAATTAACAGGGCCTCCCTGGTGGCTCAGTGGGGTCAGTCTTAGCACTATGAAGCTATCCACAGCCACTGCAGCACAAGTTTGATCTCCAGCCAGGGAGCTGACCCACTTATGGTGCAACAGACCTCTCCTGTCTCACCCGCTGCTCCCCTCGGCAGTGTATTTCAGTTGATCTGCCTGTTCTGCTCCCCACTCTGTCTCTGCCGAACCCTCTCACTCCCCACACTTCTGGCCTACACCCCAGTTCTTGTATGCATAAATAAATAAATCTTAAAAAAACAACAACTAACAAAACCTTAGACACTACCCCAGATTTGGAATCCGGGTGAGGGTGAGACCTAGGGATAATGGTTTTATCAGCCCTTCCAGTGATTCTAATGAGTCAGGAGCCAGGACCACTGCTCTAGGCCAGTGACCTGCAAACTTCTAGCCTTACTGACAAGACAACTTTACATGTTTTCTATGACTACTTTTGTGTCAAAAGGGCAGAATATTTGCAATGGAGACTATGCCCTTTAAAGTCTAAACTCTTTGCTCTCTGGTCCTTTACTGTAAAGATTTCTACCCTTGCTCTAGTCCTTCAACTTTCCAGCCCTGGCCTTGTTTCCCTCAGGTTCTGTCCCTGGTTGAGGAAACAAAGGGAGGTAGCAGACTTGGGTGAAGGAATGAATGCCACCTTCAGCCCTGCAGATGTATCAGAGGAGGATTACAGCTGTGAAGAGCCTCTCCTTTGAGACCAAAAACAGGTCCTAATTTTTAGCAACACTGCTCTCTAGTCCCATACTAGATTAAGCAAAATGTGGTTGATTAAAAAAGAGAAAGTATGTGCTATCCAAAGGAAAATTCAACAGTAAGTGTGTAATCCCTCTCACGTGGTCACAGTGGGATTCTGGTCTTTCCATACCTTGTAAATATTTCAACAGCAGAGTTCTGACTTATTCAATTTGATTTTTAAACGTAATTCTTTAATTTGTGGGAGAGGGCGACCCTGGTGGCTCAGTGGTTAAGTGCTGCGTTGTGGAGTTGTTGGCAGCAAGGACATCTGACGCCCAGCCAGGGAGATTCCCACATGGCAGGGCAGACTTCTCCTGCCTAGCCCGCTGCTCCCCTCAGCGGTGTATTTCTGCCGATCTGCCTGTTCTGCTCCCCGCTCTGTCTCTGGTGAACCCTCTCGCCTCCCCACGCCTCTGTTCTGTACCCCAGCTTGTATGCATAAATAAATCTTTAAAAAATAATAATAATTTGTGGGAGAGAAGGTTGGGTCAGAGATGGGCCAAATTTCCTGTTTTTTCAACTATCTAAGGAAATCCCCACAGACATTTCCTGCATTCCTTGCCTTTGCTCCACCTCTTTTTCCTCTTCCTTTCTGCTTTCTGATAGTAACCAGCCTTCCTACATAGCTTAGATCACAGTCTATGCAACTCTGTAATGTTTCCATTCATCTGGCCTCACCTCTGTAACAGCTAGCCCAGTCTCTCCTGGCATAATCAGTACATTTCTGTCTGGGCTTAGTTGGACAGTGTGGATCTGGAGATGACAGCTGACATATGTTAAAGAGTCTGGGGCCTCCCTGGTGGGCGCAGCAGGTTAAGCACAGCACTATGAAGTTATCCAGAGCCACTGCAGCACTAGTTCGATCCCCAGTCAGGGAGCTTCCCACATGGCGCAGCCGACCTCTCCTGTCTAGCCCGCTGCTCCCCTCAGCAATGTATTTCAGCCCATCTGCCTGTTGTGCTCCCTACTCTGTCTCTGGTGAATCCTCTCACCACCCCACACCTCTGGCCTACACCCCAGCTTGTATGCATAAATAAACCTTAAAAAAAAAAAAAAAGTGTTCCAGGTTCTGTTAAATGGGATGTGTCAGTTACCCTTTACCCAAATCTCTTTGGTTCTCAGACTGGTTGGGAAATTTGTTATTGTGTCTTATTTCCATTTTTGTTTGAGTCTTACCAGTTCCAGTATTTTTTTGCCCTCTTCAAGTTTTATAATTTCACATTAGCATTTATTTTCTTTTTTAAATAGAGATATACTTTACAATAAAATGCATAGTTCTTAAGTGTTTGGTTTGAGTTTGGACAATTGTATGCTTACTGGTTACAACTACCCATACAAGACATAGAACACTGAAATCCCCAAAGTTTCTCTTGGCGCCTCTCCATCAATTCCATGCCAAATCCCTTTCTAGGCAACCATAAACTAGTTTTCTAGCTTCCTTTCTGGCCTGACATCCTATACTGTTTGCTGTCTTCAGTTTTGCTGAACGGGTTAGTAGAGGATCCTGAAGAAAACTGAGTTGACCAACTATGTGAACATGCCCTCTCTGGCTTATCACTGTTCGGTCAACATTCCTCTTTCTCCTTCACTAACTATTTGGTTCCTAATCTGGACAAGCTGTTCCAACCTAATATTTGCCCTCTATCAAACATTCTCTTTCCCTTTTCTCATAGCTATTTTGGCAGGTGAAACTGAGGAACTGGAGTTGACCGTTCTGTGTCCTTTCCATTATACATTAGCTCCTTCTCACTGTACTTTATCTCTCCAGGTTTGTATTGACCAATATCTGCATCATCATAGCTACTACACTACATTTTTGTTGTTTCTTTTTCTCAAATGGTTGTGAGCTCCTCCAAGGCAGGAACTGGCCTTGCTCACCAGTGCCTGGAACCAGGGTTCTCATAGATATTTGTTGAGACTTACCCGCCTCCAACTTTCAGAATCTTCTGATTTCAGCCTTTCTAAAACATTGCTGCCTGAGTAATCTTAAAATAACATTTTAATCTGGGCCTCCTCGGTGGCGCAGCGGTTAAGCGCTGCGCTGTGGAGCTGTCGCAGCGGTGACGCGAGTTCGACGCCTGGCTGGGGAGATTCCCACATGGTGCGGCAGACCTCTCCTGCCTTGCCCGCTGCTCCCCTCAGCAGTGGACTTTTGATCTGCCTGTTCTGCTCCCCTCTCTGTCTCTGGTGAACCCTCTCGCCGCCTCACACTTCTGGCCTGTACCCCAGCTTGTATGTACAAATAAAACAATCTTTAAAAAAAAAAAAATTTTAATCTTATCAATCAGAGTAATAATTTACAATAGGTCCTTGTTGCCTAGTGGGTCAAGCACAAAGACTCTTCTTGCCTTTTGAACAGCTGTAGTCTATGTTACGCATCACCCCGCCTTTGCAAACTTATCTTTTAGTGCCTGCACCCAGCTGGGTTTGTTAGCCTCCTAAATAGACCCTCCTCCCTCCTCATTGTGGCCTTCACTTGCCATTTCCCCTTTTTGGGAAGCTTCCAGTCTCTTATACCACTCTGAATTTCACAAGAATTAGAAGAATGTTTCTGGCAGAAAACTTGCCCTTATCTAGAGGGCTTTAAAACTGAAGGAGAAGAGAGAAAAATAACCAGATGAAACTGTGTAGCTGAATTCCAAGGACACAACACATAGAAGAGTGGAAGGTGCATGCCTCTCCTGTAGCACTTACCATGCTGTATCTCAACTGCTTAGCACTTAGCACTTTAAGGGGGAGGATCTGTTTATTTCATTGCTATATGACCAACAATTTAACCAAAACCTGGCATGCAGGAGGTACGTGGTAGATACTGAGTTTTTATTGATATATTTAGTACTCTGAGAAAAAATGCAAGGGGAGAAAGTTTGGAACAATTTTTATGTATGATAGCATGTTGTTAGATAAAGAGCAAAATCAAGGGCCTCCCTGGTGGCACAAGGGGTAAGTCTCAGCACTATGAAGCTATCTGCAGCCACTGTAGCATGAGTTCAATCCCCAGCCAGGGATATTCCCACATGGCAGAGCAGACCTCTCCTGCCTTGCCCGCTGCTGTACTTCAATTGATCCGCCTGTTCTGCTACTCACTCTGTCTCTGGTGAATCCTCTCACACACCCACACCCCCGCACCTCTGGCCTACACCCCAGCTCTTACATGCATAAATAAATAAATCTTTAAAAAAAAAGCCCAAAACCGAAGGTTAAGAGTCTGAGTTCTGAGTCCAAGTTCTGACAGCACTACCTGGTGATCACAGCACTTAATCTGTAGAATGGGGGGCCTCCCTGGTGGTGCAGTGGTTAAGCGCTGCACTGTGGAGCTGTTGGCAGCGGCAGCGGCAACTCAAGCTGGACACCTGGCTGGGGAGATTCCCACGTCTCGGCAGGCCTCTCCTGCTTTGCCCACTGCTACCCTCAGCAGTGCATTCCTGTTGATCTGCCTGTTCTGCTCCCCACTCTTGTCTCTGGTGAACCCTCTCACTGCCCCACACCTCTGGCCTGTACCCCAGCTTGTATGCATAAATAAACAAATCTTAAAAAAAAAAAACAACAAAACTTTCTTCTACTTTATAAAAAAATCTGTAGAATGGGGGCTAAAAACTTATCCCTTTGGATTGTTGTGGGTTTTTTTTTTTTTAAAGATTTATTTATTTATACATACAAGCTGGTGTACAGGCCAGAGGCGTGGGGCGGCAAGAGGGTTCACCAGAGACAGAGTGGGGAGCAGAACAGGCAGATCGACGGAAATACACTGCTGAGGGGAGCAGCGGATGAGGCAGGAGAGGTCTGCCGCGCCATGTGGGATTCTCCCCGGCTGGGCGTTGTACTCACATCGCGTGCTGCTGACAGCTGCACAGCGCAGCGCTGCTCCACCGGGGAGGCCCTGTTGTGGGGTTTTTTAATTCTTTTTTTTTTAAGATTTATTTATTTATGCATACAAGAGCTGGGGTATAGATTAGAGATCTGGGTGGGGCGGGGGAGGGGGATTCAGAGGATTCACCAGAGAGAGAGTGGGGAGCAGAACAGGTTGATCCACAGAAATACACTGCTGAGGGAGTATATCTATCTATCTATCTTTCGTAGAAGATCTGGAGTGTAACCCAGAAATGCAGGGGTTGAGAGGTTTCACCAGAGACAGAGTGGGGAGCAGAACAGCAGAATTTATTGAAATACACTGCTAAGGAGAGCAGTGGGGAAGACAGGAGAGGTCTGCTGCGCCATCAGCTCCCCTGGCCTTGGGATCAAATTCCTGCTGCATTGCTGCAGTGCTGCAGTGGCTAAGGATAGCTTCATAGTGCTGAGACTGAACCACTTGCACCACCAGGGAGGCCCTGGATTGTTGTGTTTAAAGGGATAACAGGGAGGGCCTCCCTGGTGGCCTAAGGGTTAAGTCTCAGCTCTATCACCACTAGGCCAGAGTTCTATCCCCAGCCAGGTAGCTAAACCACATGTGGCATAGCAGACCTCTCCTGTCTCACCCACTGTTCCCCTTAGCAGTGTATTTCTGCTCCCCACTCTGTCTCTGGTGAATCCTCCCCCCCCCACCTCTGGCCTACACCCCAGTTCTTGCATGCATAAATAAATCTTAAAAAAAAAGAAACTGGGGAAACAGTTTTGAACTGAGACCTATTCATTCTGTAAAGAGATGATTTCTCTAGTACCTGGTTTAGTTCTTGATACAATAACCAACAAGGAATTATACAAAGGAGGGGGATTCACTGGGAGTAGAGGGGTGGGCTGGTGAAATGCTGCCCTATGAAGACTATTTGTAGGATATGAAGATGTTTAGCGGAGAAGACTCAGAAGGTGCATAATACATATCTTTAAATAATTGAAGGAAGGGCAGCCATTGACAAAGAATCATGAGACATTTTGTGCTGGAAGTTAACAGGGGGCAGATTCCAATTTATTAAAAGGATTTTAACAATTAAGAATTGTACAAAAGAGCCTACCTGGTGGGGCAGGGGTTAAAATCTCAGTGCTATCAAGCTATTGCCAGCCACTGTGGCATGAGTTAGATCCCTGGCTAGGGAGCTAACTCACATGGCACAGCAGACCTCTCCTCTCCTGCCTGCTGCTCCCCCTCAGCAGTGTATTTCAGTAGATCTACCTGTTCTGCTCCCCACTCTGTCTCTGGTGAACCCTCTCACCCTCCTAACCCTCTGGCTTACACCCAACTCTTTATGCATAAAGAGACAAAACCCAAATCTTTTTTTTTTTTTTAATTATACAAAATGCAGAATAGTCTGCCTTTAGAATTTTTCGGAGAATTTAAGCAAAGGATGTACACACTCTCTGTGGCTATATGGATCTTCCTGTGAAGTGTGAGAGACAGAACCACGTGACCTCTATGATGACCCTTCTAACTCAGGGTCTTAGAGGTCCTTTAAAACTCTTCCTCAAGCTTACCCATCTTAAAGGGAACCTGACAATCACAGCCCATGATGCTTGGTTCCCTCTGTTCTGCTCTACTCAGGTACATAACTTGGCATATACTTCTGTCTTTTCAAGACTTTAAATTCCTTTGAGGGTCAAGAGCAGAGCTTTGCACCTGGCAGTACAGTACTGTGATACTTTAGTAATATGAAGTTTCTCATTGGTTATATATTGTCTTGTTTCCTGTGTTAGTCTTGGAAGTAGACTGAAAGCCATATGAAGCCAGGGATTGTGTTTTATTTTTATTTGTATTCCCCTATAGCAGCCCTGGTGCTCGACAAACTTTGCTTTAAGTTGAGTGAAACCAGAGTGGACCTTTGACCTAAAAGATATAGACACAGGAATAAGCAGAAAGGTGAAAGCAAAAGTCAAAGAATACCTCCATTTTGGGGAAAAGTGGAATTTTTACTTGTAATAAGTTAATGTTCAGGAAGTTTTCCCTAAAAGCAACCTTGAATCATTTAAAATTAAATCACTGGAGAACAGACACTGGAAATAGCAAGGCTGTAGAGCTTGAGTTTCAGTTAAACATTGATGTAACAAAAACAATGTTATAAACCAATGTTACTTCAGTAAAAAATAATGTAACAACATGAATACTGACAGGAAGATTGAGTATAGATACAGTCTAAAGAAAAGGGGCTTAGTCAGCACCCAACTATTACAGTGAGAAGATAAGTACTGATAATTCTTTTAAAAAATGATTTATTTTATTTATTTATGCATACAAGAACTGGGGTGTAGGCCAGAGGTGTGGACAGTGAGAGGGTTCACCAGAGACAGAGGGGAGCAGAATAGGCAGATCTACTGATACACTGCTAAGGGGAGTAGGGGGCAAGACAGGAGAGGTCGCTGCACTATGTGGTTTAGGTTCCTGGCTGGGGATAGTACTTGTGCTGCAGTCACTGGTAACAGCTTGATAGCGCTGAGATTTTAACCCCTGCACCACCAGGCAGGCCCCTTTGTACAATTCTTAATTGTTAAAATTCCCTTTAATAAATTGGAATTTGCCTCCTTTTAACTTCTAGCACAAAATGTCTTATTATTGTCAGAGTCTACCCTTCCTGTTAGGTAGCACTGAGACTTTAATCCCTGCGCCACCAGGGAGGCCCATATTGATAATTCTTAAAGGGAGGGTTCTGCTGACAGATCAAACGTGTGTAAATAACACCCAGTCACTCACTAATATTAATAGTGTATCAGTCGTCACAGTTTCTATGATTTGAGTGTGTTTGGTATATGCGTGTTTACAGTTCTTGAGATAATGAAATTCTGCTTTTCCCACTTTGAGGTGAATGCCCTCTTCTCCCTTTTCCTTCCCTCTTTCCTTTTCCTTTTCTCTGGGCAACCCAACTCCAAGCCCGTGAATGCTGTGGAGTTGACAGAGGAACACGGTCTGGAGCTCTATAAAGGCATCATGCCTCATTTCTCTTGGTCCTGTTGGGTCAGCGCGAGAGAAAACAGCAGCGTGGTGGGAGATTAACAAAGATTTATGCTGGGTTCCCCTTACCAACCGGCCGGGGCCGACACTCTAAAGAGCGAGCGACCCTGAGCTCCAGGCTCCCTCCCTCTTTATACAGACACAGTGTAGGAACCGATAACCAGTTTGCAGATAACGGGATATGAATCCATCACCACGACACTGAGAGTTTCTTTGTTCTCATCTTAGAAACCCACATCTGAGGGCGATCTGGCCGGTGCTTATGCGGGGGATATTTCACTAGCTATCACAAGCAGTCTTACAGAAGCAGAATGCTGGTTAGAGCTAATTATAACAAGATACTGGCACTTAGGCTCACACTTAGGCTCTACAGTCCCATTCCCCCTCGCATTTCACTCATCAAAGGACGGGACCAGGGTTTCTGTGGTCCCCAACAATTCACACTCCAGCGACAAAGCTAGACACACCAGCCTCCTCCAGTTCCTGCTGTGAGGTCTTGCACGTTCTCCAGCCCAATTCAGAACTCGGCCAATCGGAGTCCTCACAGCAGGAACACCGCCCAACCGAGTGTCCTCACCTGCTGAAGGTATGCAGTCACCGCCTGACCGACAATGCCCTGAGCCAATCAGGGGCGGCTGGGGCTTGGCAGGACGCCAATTCGCCCAGATAGGGCGTCGCGGGTCGCGTCGCACCTGGTAGCGGTGAGTCACTCGGAGAAGCGGCGTATCCCTACGCCAATCGGGTTGCGCAGGGGGCGGGGCGCCGGCCTATGGGGAGAGGGGGCGGTGCCGGGTGGGCCCCACCTGGCGGCGGAGCACAGATCCGGCGCTACTGCGGTCGAAGCGCGGGTGTCCCAGGCTCCGCGGCGCTGTTCTTGGTGGTGCTGATCGCTATGGGGTCTGAGGAGAGAGGCGGGAGGACACTGTGGCTGCTCTTCACGTTGGTGATCCTGTGTGAGTTACCCGAGTTCCGAAGGAGTCGGTGGGTCGGTCATAAGGTAGAAGAGGGCGCTCCCCACGCCCTCTCCCGCAGGAGGGGAGGAGTTCCGAAACCCGCTGGCTTTCTTCTCGGCGTCTCTTTTAAACCTGGTCCCGGTCCTCTTAGACCGACTCCCCTTCTCCCTGGGCAGAGGGTGGCTTCTCTCTCTGACACCGATGAGCTACTCCCTCCGAACACTTCCCCCCAGCAATGGGGAGGGCGGGGGGCGCAGCACCCACATGCCTCCACCCAGCGATTCCCTTCCACACGCTCCTGGGGAGGGCCACACTGCCACTCGCTCAACCAACAAACCTAGAGAAGCCGGGGTCTTTTCATCCCCTGACTCCCTTGGCCCCTGACTGCCCTGTTCCCGAAGAGAAAACCTAATGGAGGTGAGCGGGCGGAAGTCTTTTCCTGGCTGTTGCTGAAGCACTCTCTGTAGCCCTCCTGGATCTTTGGGTGGTGGTTGCTCTGGGGAAAGTCGGTGCAAAGTTGAGGAGGAAATCTGAAGTGTCTTGGAACACATCATTCAAAGTTCCTCTCTGGAAGAACTGTCCCTAGAGCCCATAACAAATGTTGTTGACTGGGCAGCCATTCCCCAGGGAGGACCTGTCTGTTGGTTGGCTGGATCCTTCTCAGAGTCCCAACTCTGCCCTCCCCCTGGCCGCCTGGAGTTTTTGTTTCCTTTGTAAACTCCCTTTCCTGTGGAACAATGAGGCTCACTTGCTGGGGCTTGCCTTTGTCTATGGATATGTTTGTGCCTTAGTCAACCTGTGTCAGCACCTCTAAAAGTGTCTGTCTGATCCCCGGTTGTCTCTGTGTGTGTGTGCCTGTGTGGATAACTGTCAGTCAGTGTTCTGTAGGAATCTGTTTTCCCTTCCAGGTTCATGTTTTACGAAGTGTGAAAGAAATGAGTGGTTACAACTAGTTATTGGTGATCTTTAAACATCTCAGTTTGCTTGGTTTTGAAGCAAGTGGAAATAGAGTCCCTGGCCTTACACAGGTGCATTTGATGTCGTTTTAGAGTCGATGGATTTGAAAGCGGAGCGGGGTCCTTGGGTTCACTCTGGGAAAGGTTTCACCAGAGCTCCCTTCGATGGCACATGACAAGTTTCTCCACAAGGCAAAGACTCAGTTGTAAAGAACAGGTTTATTAGGAAAAGGGTCAACGAAGCAGAGGGCATTTGCATGGACACAAGTGGGCAGAAAGAGTTGCCCTGCTGAGGGGCAGGTTTGCTAAGAGAGGCCTGAATGGTGCAGGTCACGGGCAGACAGGCAGGCCGCTGCCCTGCAGAGAGACAGAGTTGGTAAAGGAAAGCACCTGCATGGGCACAGGTGGGCAGAGAAATGGCTGCCCTGATTTCCTGCCAGGATGGTACTGATATAACTCTCTTTCAGTTGGGAGGGGGCTCATCCTGTAGGATGGCTGTCTGTTTACTGGCTAGTTAGAATTAGAAAGAGACCGGGAGATTCTACAATGGGCTCAATCTCCATATCCTTGGCCCTGGAGACTGCTGTTTAGTGCCTACCCATGCTCTGCAACCCAGGAGCCGGGTGCCAATAGTATGTTGATTTCTTCTACCCCCACTTCCTTGTGTGGGTCTAGTTCTAATCTTATTTTGCATTATATCTCCTCCATCACATTGACCTTTAATTTTCTCTCCTAATCGAAAGAACATAAAACCCTTGGGATGGGCTGGACCAATGGCAACTCCAGTTCTCACACTCTTGTACAGATAAGGAAACAGGTCGGAAGAGGGGAAATGACTTTTCCAGATTGACAAAAGGACTGAGAGTGGAGTCTCCTAACTCCCTTCTCCTTCCATTCCTGGGTGCAGAATCCCAGTCTCCATGATGGCAAACATCAATTTGGACTACTGTTCTATAGTCTGCTATCTTAAATTACCCTTTTCAGTTTTTCTTTCCCACTAGAATCTTTCTTCTTTCACCTCTTCCTTTAATTCCACTCTTCTGTGTCTCTTTTTTTTTCCTTCAATTTTCACTATTTCCCCACTCCCACCTATATACTAGTCTCACTGAATCTTAGAGCTACTACTAACACTCATAGTCATTTTTGGGTTCTGTTTGGTGGTCATACTAAAGACTTTGCCAACAATATGCTGTTTTATGTTCTAGTATACTCCTCCCCTCCCCCCTTTAGCCCCCTTAAACCTAGAAGGTTCTTTTTCTAAGTCAGTGACTGGATTTGTGACCATATTTGTCAGGCTTATAAGCTTTCTGGAGCTGTGCCCTTTTCTCCTTCCCTCTTTTCTCTCTCTCTAGTTTTCTATATTATTTGTAAAAATTACACAAGACTTACCTGCTGGCACTGACAAGAGTTGCAATTGTGTCTTACTGAGCATGGGGATGGCGTGGATGTCAGGGACTCAAGAAGCAGAGGGCGGGAGGAGCCTGAGATGCTGCTGCATGAGCTTGACAGGACAGTGCAACTTGGGAAGTACATGTGCAGGGGGTGGAGAGCCTGACCTTGTTACATTTTAAATTGGTCTGGCTTGGGGTGGGGGAAGTGATTTGATTATGAAATGAGGATGACAGTAGTAGGAGCCTGGCCCCTCCACCTGGGTTCCAGCTTGACTCTGCTTTATTGTGTCTTAGGCTTGTAGTTCAGTCTTTTCATCTGTAAAACAGGGGTAATAATACTTGGCCTAATACTCAACCTGGTTAATAGCTACATTACATAGACATGAAGGGATTATTATTGGGCAGCTATTACCCCCTTTGGGTTTTGTTAGGATGGAAGAATGCTGTTCCTAGTTGTGTAGGTCAAAGGAAGCAGGGAGAGACCCTGCTAGATCCCAAAAGGCAAGAGTGAAAAAGTAGAGTGTCTTTCTTGGGCATCTAGTCTGTCCTCTGCCTCTGGGATGTCAGAAGCATGTACAAGATGCCCAAGTATTTTCCCTCTCCCCTCCAGGGGTGATCATTGTGGATGCTGCCATCGGGGAGAAAGAAGAAAGGGCAAGAGAGAATTGACAGATCAAGCAAAGCCCCAGCCCCAGCCTGGGGTACCTAGTAGAGAGGGTCTGAGCCTACTGGGACAAGGATGGGGGACTAAACCCTGGGAGAACTGTGTTTGGGGAAAGCTAAACTGGTGACAGATGCCAGTTTTCCCCTCCCCCTCTGGAGAGAGCCTATCCTTAGCAAATTTTCCAGCTCTCTGCCAGATGAGGAGGGGCAGGTCTGCTTGGCAGGGTGGTGAGTGAATAAGATGACTTTGGTGTAGCCACAGAGAGAAAGAGGAACCTGAGCTCCTACCCCCAACTTGGGCATCCTGTCTCCACCGTGGTGGTCCAGGAGGGGAGGACACTGCCGGAGTCTGGCAGCCTCTGGGTCCTGGTGTATCCTGTACAAGCTCTTCTAACTTTGCTGTTCAGGGTTAGACTTACTCAAACCTGTAGCCTATGAATCGCTCTCCCTCCCCTCCCTCCGCACCCCTCCTGCTCTCCCTCCCCACCCCTCCCCCTTGAATTTACTCCCCGGAAAGAACTGTTTTCTTGAAACTAGAAACCAATGACTGGTGTCTACTGAAACTAGGAAATGAGTGCTAGTGGAATTCCAGCACCTTTGTCTTTCCCTCCCGATTTGGAACACTTACACTTACTTGATGTTTCTCTTCTATTTCTTTGTAATGGGGACATGTCTGGGATCTCCAGCTTCCTTTTAGTTTGGGGTAGAGCTGCTGTCATTTAATGAATGTTTATTCATTTAGAATAGGTTAATCCATTGATATGGTTCAAGGATCAAAATGATCATTAAGAAATGGGGGTCTTCTATCCTGTACTCTTCACTTCTTTCCTCTCCATAGTTTCTTAGCTCTCTGTTCAGTGTTTGTCAGATACAAGTGTATATAAATAGGTGTTTGTTTCTGCTCCTTCCTTTTTTTTTTTAATACACTCTCTTGTATATCCTGTATATTATCTTGCATCTTGTTTATTTCACTTACTATACCCTGGAGATCTTGTCATGTTGTATGACTTGTCATGTTGTGTTATGGCCTTGACCCTTAGGATTCTCCCAGCCTCTTCTACCCCAAACCCCGTCCAGTTGGCCACATCAAGGGCCATTTCTGTGGACACAGAAATGACTGACACACTTTCTCAAAGATAGATTTATTATTGTTATTATTAAAGATAGATTTAAAAGCTTCACACATATGGTGGATTAGGAAATAATGGAGCTTGGGTTTTATACCTGCTAGCACTGAGGAGAGTCTGTGGGGCTCTCTAAACTCAGACCATCTTCCTTTTCAGGAAAGACCTGATGGCCACTCAAGTGCAGTTGTGGGAGAGGCTTTGGCCTTGTGAGGGGAGTGTGGGAAGCAGAGTGAGTGGATGCAGGGGGGTGGTTTCCAGGCATTGAAAACTCAGAGTTCATCTGCCTGTGACTCCCTGATAAGCAGAGTTTCTGTCCAAAGTCCGCTTGGTGTCGTTTGTTTCACAACAGGGGGGTGGGACAGAGGAAGCAGCTGGCTGGCAGGAAGTTTGATGCCAGCTCCTGGAGTGAGTCCTGGTCTGGGGGAGAAGGGCAGAGAGGGAGAGAGGGAAGGGGGAGGGGGAGGGGAGGAAGGGAGGAGCCTAGCAGGTAGAACTGGAAATTCTGCTGAGGGCAGGAGGAAGCTTGGAGTTGAACACTCTCCCTGCCATTACCACTTTCGGCCCAAGGCTGTGCCAGGTGACCCACGTCTGAAAGTGCAGCCAAGGGTGGCTGATTAGACCTAGCCCCGCCTGTTGTTGGGTTCACAAAACCCTCGTCTTGCCCACGCATTCCTTATCTGGCTCTCCCTAACCTCTAGGAGTGAGTCAGTCTTCAGTGAGTGGTGGAGGGAAGGGCAAACTGGGCCGGAAGCCCTAGGTCCAGGTTCTCATTGTATTGCAATGTCAAATTCATTTGTTAATCCAATTGATACTGATGTTTACTATGTACTGAGCTCTGTGCTAGAGATTAGTGGTAAAAAAATAAGTAACTCCAGTTACCAGTTCTGAAGAGTCCAGAGGTACTGGTAACACTTTTTTTCAAGGTTTACTTATTTATGCATACAAGAGCTAGGGTACAGAACAGAGGTGCAGAGGTAGAGAGGATTCACCAGAGACAGAGTGGAGAGCAGAGCAGGCAGATGACCAAAATAGGTGAGACAGGAGGGTTCTTGGATAGCTTCATAGTGCTGAGACGTAACCCCTTGTGTCACAAGGGAGGCCCCATACTGATAACACTTAGCTTACATTAGGTAAACCCCGCAAGCTGGTGTCTTTAGAGGCTCTGTCTCATCCTCCCTTAAAGCTGGCGGCTCCTGTGAGACTCATGCCTAGAAGGGAAGTTGGGTGAATAAGAGAAACCCAGAGACCAGCTTGCTGGTTTCCCTCCTTTTCCTTCCTTTAAAAAAAAAAAAGAATTCAAACAAACACATGGCATGAAAGCAGCTTTAGGAAAATTCCCATAATTAACAGGATGCATAGGGAAAACAAAGTTTTCTTTAAAAAGCAGTAGAGAGGGCCTCCCTGGTGGCGCAGTGGTTGAGCGCTGCGCTGTGGAGCTGATGGCAGTTCGCGATGCTGAATTCCACGCCCAGCCAGGGAGAATCCCGCTGCTCCCCTCAGCAGTGTATTTCTGATCTGCCTGTTCTGCTCCCCACTCTGTCTCTGGTGAACCCTCTCGCCACCCCACACCTCTGGCCGTACCCCAGCTTGTATGTATAAATAAATAAATCTTAAGAAAAAAAAAAGAAAGAAAGCAAGCAGTAGAGAGAGGTAGCTGTTGTGGGCTTAATGTGATAGAAGGGGTGGTTGGTGGTGGGTTCTATTTTGTGTCTGGAGGTCTCCACCTTCTGATCACCTTCTCATCTCAATTGCTTCTCCCTGCAAAACTCTGTGCTGAGGAGGATAAAAATGTATCCTGGTTTCTCTGTTCCCAGGAACTAGATGAATATCAACTAAGTAAAACAGAACGGAATGTGTCAGGGGTTGTCAAAGTACAAAATGTTTTGGGGGCTTAGAGAAGAGAGTTACTTTTTAAAAAGATAATTTTCTTTTATTAAGTGATATATGCTCAATGTAGAAAAATAGGAAAGCCCAGAAGAACATTAGGAACATATGTAATCCTATTATCTAGAGAAAAACACTTACTGCTGGCATTTCATTCCAGTCTTTTCCACTAAATAAATGTATATCTATTTTTATTTTATTTATTTATTTTTTAAAAAAGATTTATTTTATTTTTGCATACAAGCTGGGGTGCAGGCCAGAGGTGTGGGGCAGTGAGAGGGTTCACCAGAGACAGAGTGGGGAGCAGAACAGGCAGATCAACAGAAATACACTGCTGAGGGGAGCAGCGGGCGAGGCAGGAGAGGTCTGCCATGCTATGCGGGAATCTCCCCAGTCGGGCATCAAACTGGCTCCACAGCCGCGGACAGCTCCACAGCACTGTGCTTAACCCGTTGTGCCACCAGGGAGGTCCCATGTATATCTATTTTAAACAAAACATGCTTTAAATATAATCTATTCTTACAGTATTCTGTGTGGCTTTCCCATAATTAACTGTTCATCCTCTGTTGGGCATTTTGGTTGTTTTCTTTGCTATACTAAATAACGTTAAATTGTCCTTGCACATAAATCTTTATATTTAACTTTGATTATTAGGCTATATTCCTAGAGGTCTTTTTTTAAAGATTTATTTATGCATACAAGAACTGGGGTGCAGACCAGGGGTACAGGGGGTGAGAGGTTTCACCAGAGACAGAGTGGGGAGGAGAACAGGTGAATCTACTGAAATACACTGCTGAGGGGAGCAGTTTGCGAAGCAGGTGAGGTCTGCTGCGGGAATCTCCCTGGCCTGGGATCGAACTCATGCTGCAGTGGCTGCCAATAGCTTCATAGTGCTGAGACTTAACCCGTCGCACCACCAGGGTGGCCCTAAATTCCTAAAAGTTGGGGAGCGATTATGACTGGGGAAAGGCATAATGGGTCAAGGGACATTTGAACAGGATCTTGAAGGCCAGATGGGATTTCCTTGCTTGTCCAGTGGAGATGCTATGAAGTCTTAGCATTTTGGAGCCTCAAAATTAGACTTGGGTTAAGATTCCAACCTTGTTATTTGTAGTTCTGTGACTTGTGTTCTAAGCCTCAGCATGAGTCTTATCTGTAAAATGGAATGATAGCAGTGGTACTTGGAGGGTTTTTTGTGATAATTTAATGAGAAAATGTACATAAAGCACTAGCCCTACCTTGAGGACTCACCTTGTGGCAGGTGTTGCTGCTGCCACCCTCCACCCTCTTGAATCACAAGACCTTGCCCAGCCCAGACTCCAGAGCAGAGAATATAGACTCTACTCCAGTTACAATATGAGAAAAGCATGTGGGATGAGAAACTATATAGATAAGTGTGTCCATTCTGGAGCTTGCCAATTGCCACTGTTTTATTATCAGTGATTTTCAGGAAATCTCAGGCTTAGGGATTTATGTACCACTGACTTTCTTCTGGAATGTGAAATGTTGAGAGTATATTTAGGAGTTAATGCCTGGATCACCACCTCCCTTCTCTTCACCTGACCCCCTTCTATGTCAGTTCCTCCCCCACCTTTTTTCCTCTTTTATTTATTTTTAAAGATTTATTTAATTATGCATACAGGTGGGGTATAGGCCAGAGGTGGGGGTGGTTGTGAGAGGATTCACCAGTGACAGAACAGGCAGATCGAATGAAATACACTGCTGAGGGGAGCAGCGTTCGAGGCAAGAGAGGTCTGCTGTGCTGCGTGGGAAGCTCCGGCTGGGGATTGAACTAGTGCTGCACTTAACCCATTTCGCCACCTGGGAGGCCCTACCACCCTTTTCTTGGTCATATTCAGTTACTGGAGATTCAGCCGGATGCCCCCTTCTGATGCCTCACTTAGGCTTTTGTATTAGTCAGCCCTGGCCACCAACAGAGTGGTTAAAACTACCATGCAGCCCTTACTTAAAGTCCAGAAGATAGATTCTTGGAAGCTGTACTTTGTGGGGGTTTTTTGTTTGTATGCCTTCAAAAGCTGAGGTGTAGGCCAGAGGGGTGTGTGTGTGTGTGTGTGTGTGTGTGTGTGTGTGAGAGAGAGAGAGAGAGAGAGAGAGAGAGAGAGAGAGAGAGAGGGGATTCACCAGAGACAGAGTGGGGAGCAGAACAGGTAGATCTACTGAAATACACCGCTGAGGGGAGCAGCAGGTGAGACAGGAGAGGTCTGCTGTGCCATGTGGGGGTCAGCTCCCTGGCTGGGGATGGAACTCAGGCTGTATTGGTGGTATAGCTGAGACTTAACCCATAGGCTACCAGGGAGGCCCAGAAGCTGCAACTTTGAAACAACATATAACAAAACCAATTTGAGGGCCTCCTTGGTGGAACAACATAGTAAGTCTCAGCACTACCAAGCTGTCTGCAGCCACTACAGCAAGAGTTCCATCCCAGACCAGGAGCTTCCCACATGGCGCAGCAGATCTCTCATGTCTCTCCTGCTGCTCCCCTCAGCAGTGTACTTAAGTAGATCTCCCTGTTCTGCTTCCCACTCTGAATCCTCTCATCCCCACACACCTCTGGCCTATACCCTAGTTCTTGTATGCATAAATAAATCTTTTTATTTAAAAAAAACAAAACATTTTGACCATAGGCTAATTAATATAAATAAGAGTTAAGTTCCCATAGCATATTTCTGGTCACAAAAACATCCTAAACTTCTAAATAAAGATCCCAAAATACTCCTAATATTCAATGATCATTTGTCTTCATTCATTCATTTTTCTAACCCGCTTATTCCAGTTCAGGGTCTTGGTTTGGCCAGAGCTGGACTGGCAGCTCAGCATCATTTTAACTTAATCTCTTTAAAGGTTCTGTCACCAGATACAGTCACATTCTGAGAGACTGGGGGTTGGGGGATCCGTATAGAGATTTTGAGGGAATACAATTTAGCCCAGAACAACCACAAACCATTTTGGAGTTCACCTCTGCAAAAAGAACAATGTTCTGGCCTTGGACTTCCTCTGCAGTGACTTGGGCTGCAAGAAGCTTCTTGGTTGCTCTTGTGGTCATGAAAACAGGGGGCTGTTTTAAATGGATTTACAGTATTCTCCGTCTTTTTCTGCATTGTCCCTGCACACTTTCCCTAGATGCATGAAACCAGTTCCTACCATTGTGCTTGCAGACACGCAAGACACTAACCCACATGCAGAAACCAATCAACTTTTTCCACCTGCAAAAGGGCAGGTGGAAATTGCCCGTGTGTGGAGAATTTTAATTCTGTGTTAAAACAATGAAGCAAATGTAAAAACCCTTTATTTTTAAGTTATGATGCTGAAGAATTTAAAAAAAAAACATAAAACCTTTGATCTTATTAAAATCTAGGGTAGTCTTTGATTGGAGCTTGTTTTTTTTTCCCCTTTGGGTTTACCTCATTTGCCACTTGGAAAAATGGGCTTATCTTTTTTTTTTTTTTAAGATTTATTTATTTATCCATGCAAGAATTGAGTGTAGGCCAGAGGTGGGGATCGTATGTGTGAGAGGATTCACCAGAGACAGAGTGGGGAGCAGAACAGGCAGATCTACTGAAATACACTGCTGAGGGGAGCAGCAGGCAAGACAGGAGAGATCTGCTGCGCCGTGTGGGAATCTCCCTGCTAGGGATTGAACTCGTGCTGCAGTGGCTGGCCATAACTTGATAGTGCCGTGTCTTTAACCCCTGTGCCACCAGGGAGGCAAAAATGGGCTTATCTTTGTAGATAAACCTTAACAACTAGATGTTATAGTGAATGGTCTGCTATGACCTAATTTTAGGCTCTGTTGTCAGTCTGTACCAGGCATTTTGCTGAGTGCTGAGTGCTCAGAATAACAGCATGCATTCCCTGCTCCCAGGGGGTTCACTGTCTGGTAGAGGGACTCATGCACAGATGATGTCACCGTAATGGGGAAGTTTGATATAGTGTTTTACAGGGGTTCTTTTGTCTGCAGAAGAGATCTTAACCAGGGCTTGGCGAGGGCTGGGGGTGGGGCAGGTCATTTCCCAGAAAATACCACAGATGAATAGCTTCTGACCAGATGGAGAAAGAGGGAAAAGAGTGTTCCACATAGCAGAATAGCATGAGTAGCATGAGCAAAGGCTGCGATTGTGAAACAGCTGCCTTCGCTTGGAATTATAAGTAGTTTTGTATGCCCAGAGGATAAATTATAGTGCACACAGAGGATGATGAATATGATAAGCTTAAAACAAGGTCAGTTGTACAGGATCTTTTTCACTTGCTGCAGAATTTAAATTTTATTTTAAAGTTGATGGAATCACTGAAGGCTTGAAGCAGATGTCAGATTTACATGTTCAGGAAGGCGTATAGTGTCATGTAGCACCACCTCTGGAATTGGACTGCCTCAGTTTGAATCCACACCTCCATAACTGCTCTGGACCGCAGTTTCCCCTTGTAGAAAATAGAAATAATAATAACACCCAATCTCCCAAGGTTGTAGATGATAAGCTTAAATGACTGTGTATGTGAGGTGCTTACAGAAAGCAGGGTATAGCTTATAGTAAGTGCTCAATGTTAGCTCTTCCTCCTGCAGTGGGAGGGAGAATGGATTTGAATGGCTCATGATTGAATAAGGCAGATGGACGAATTCTAATTCTTTGGGTGATGATGGTTCTACAAAATAGCAATGGGGGCCTCCCTGGTGGCACAAGGGGTTAAGTCTCAATACTATGATGCTATCACCAGCTACTGCAGCAGGAGTTTGATCCCCAGCCAGAAAACTGACCCACTTGGTGCAGCAGACCTCTCCTGTCTTTGAGAAAAAAAAAAACTTTATTTTTAAAAAAGATTTTTTTTTTTTAGATTTACTTTTTATTTATACATACAAGCTGGGGTACAGGCCAGAGGCGTGGGGCGGCGAGAGGGATCACCAGAGATGGAGCGGGTAGCAGAACAGGCAGATCAGAAATACACTGCTGAGGGGAGCAGCAGGCAAGGCAGGGGAGGTCTGCCACACCATGTGGGATTCTCCCCGGCTGGGCTTCGAACTCGCGTCGCCGCTGCCAACAGCTCCACAGCGCAGCGCTTAACCGCTGCGCCACCGGGGAGCCCTATTTTTAAAAAAGATTTATTTATTTATGCATACATGAACTGGGGTGCAGGCCAGAGGTGTGGGGTGGCAAGAAGATCTACCAGAGACAGAGTGGGGAGCAGAACAGGCAGATCTACTGGAACACACTGCTGAGGGGAGCAGTGGGCGAGACAGGAGAGGTCTGCTGTACCATGTGGGAAGCTCCCTGTCTGGGGATTGAACTCATGCTGCAGTGGCTCTGGACAGCTTCATAGTGCTGCGCTCAACCTGTTGTGCCACCAGGGAGGCCCCAATAACGATTTTTTAAAAATAAATAATCTTAAATGGCCATGGGTATGTACAGGAGGAGCCAACTTTGAGGAAGGATTGGGAACTGACTTATCATGCTAGATGTTTGATTAGAGTGAAAGAGAGGCAGTGAAAGATGGCTTGAGTGCCACGGAAGTGGGGATGCTACCAACCTGGAGGGAGATAGGAAGTGCGAGGCTGAAGATGTCACCAGCACTGAGAGAAGTCAGGAGGGGTATGTGAGGTCCAGGTGTAGATATGATAGGCTTGTAGTTTAGGCGAGGGGCAGCGCTAGAACTGGCTGTGCATGGATCTGGATGAATTTTGGGCTGTTTGAAATTTCCTAGAGAGAATGTGGAGAGAGAAAAAGACCCAGGAATGCTGGAATGGACAGAAGAAGCGCTGTTTCAACAGGAGACTAAGACAGAACCCTGAAGTAGATGGTGGGATTAACTAAGGAAGTTGGGTGACCAGTGGGGTCACCTGTCTTACAAAGACCACAGTAGGTAACTGTAAAAGCAAATAGAGGACATCCTTACTTCTAAGACCACTTTAGTGTTTCAGAAATTGAGGTGTGACTTACATTCTATGTATACATATGTATAATTTTCTTCCAGGAGGGTAGTATTATCTCAGTGTTATATAATCAGGGCATCTTAGGGCCTCCCCGCTGGCGCAGCGGTTGGGCACTGCGCTGTGGAGCTGTCGGCAGCGGTGATGCGAGTTCTACGCCCAGCCGGGGAGAATCCCACATGGCGGGGCAGACCTCTCCTGCCTCGCCTGCTGCTCCCCTCAGCAGTGTATTTCTGATCTGCCTGTTCTGCTAACCACTCTGTCTCTGGTGAACCCTCTCGCCATCCCGCACCTCTGGACTGTACCCCAGCTTGTAAGTATAAATAAATAAATAAATCTTAAAAAAAGAAAAAAAATTGGCATCTTAGAATTGAGGACTATGGGGCCTCCCCGGTGGCGCAGCGGTTAAGCGCTGCGCTGTGGAGCTGTTGGCAGCGGCGACGCGAGTTTGACGCCCGGCCGGGGAGATTCCCACATGGTGCGGCAGACCTCTCCTGCCTCGCCCGCTGCTCCCCTCAGCAGTGTATTTCTGATCTGCCTGTTCTGCCACCCACTCTGTCTCTGGTGAGCCCTCTCGCCGCCCTGCACGTCTGGCCTGTACCCCAACTTGTATGTATAAATAAAAAATAAATCTTTAAAAAAAAAAAAAGAATTGAGGACTATGATAATGGGTGATCTGACCTTAGTAAAAACAATTTTTTTTTAAAATTAGATGCATTGGAAAGTCTAGATTTTATCCTCCACTGTCCAGTAAACTTCTTTTATCTGTTTCATCCACCTACATCCACTTTACCCCCAGGCAACCACCGTTCTGTTACCAGAATCTAAGTGTTTTGTTTTATTTGTTTGCTTTGATTTTTTAATATTCCATCTATGAGTGAAATCATACGTTTGTCTCTCTCCCTCTGACTTATTTCACTAAGCATAATCCCTTCAGGGTCTATTTGTGTTGAAAATAATTATTTCATTTTTTTTTTTTAAATAGCTGTTGGGTATAAACATCTTCTGTATCCAGTCATCTGTGATTGGTATTTATATTGTTTCCATATTTTGGTTATTGTGAATAGTGCTATGAACATGGGAAAGCATATCTTTAAATTAATTTTGTATTCAGAAAAATACACAGAAGTGGAATAAATATGGACCATATGATAGTTCTAGTTTCATTTAAAAAAATTTTTAAAAAAAAGATTTATTTGTTTATTTTTAGAAGAACTAGCATGTAGGCCAGGGGTGTGGGGTGGTGGTGAGAGTATTCACCAGAGACAGAGTGGGGACAGAACAGGTGGATTGACTGAACACTGCTGAGGGGAGCAGTGGGTGAGACAGAGGTCTGTTGTGCCATGTGGGAAGCTCCCTGGCTGGGGATTGAACTTCGTGCTGCAGTGGCTGGGGGTAGCTTCATAGTGCTGAGACTTAACCCATTGCGCTACCAGGGAGGCCCTTGTGGCTTTTCTTGTTGTGAACATTGAGTAAATTAAGCATCACAATGAAAGGATGGCTTTTTCTTCTCATCTGATTTGTTGTGTGCATTAATGGGACATTATATGTGTGTATACATTCCAAGTTTGCACACAGGTCCAAGGTTACATGCAAAAGGGGGTCTGTGATAAGGCCAGGGAAATAGAAAATAGAGAAGAAAAGTAGGTGAGGAAACTGGATGTCCTGACGTGTAGGTGCTTGTGTTTCAGGAAAGCCCTCAGCTCTGAGGTCTGTCGGTGAAGGTTCTAGAGAGGAGCTGGTCTTTCAAGGCAGCTATAATGACAGAGAAAAGAGTTTGGTGGGTGGGAGAATGTACTTTTCAGGCAGTATCTATATTTATATGTCTTGTTGAAGAAAAACTTTGAAGTCAGAAAAGAAATGTGTATAAAAGGCCTATGGCCAGGTGATAACACAATATAATACTTATTTGTTGCTTCCTGTTGGTCACTGTTGTAAACACTTTATTTGTATTAGCTTGTTTAACTCTCAGCAACAGCGTTTGATGTAGAAACGTTATTATCCCCAATTTACAAATGGACAAGCTGAGGTTCAGAGTGACTTAGTGGCTTGCCTGTGTTGCATGGCCTTGTAAGGAACTAAACAGGGATTTGGGTTCAGGCAGGCTGGGTGCAGGGCCTTGTGCAGGGCTGGGGGGAGGACCAGATAGTTACTCATCCTGTGCTGACTCAAACGGCAGGTGCTAAGGCCGGGCTTGACTGTAGCGGGGTTGGCAGTCATAGTGGAGTCTGGAACTTGGGTGAGGCCACAGACAGGCAGACCTCTGCAGCCCCACATCAGAGAGCAGGGGGAGGCACTGAGGGGAAGGCCTATACTTTAAACCATAGAAAAGAAGCCAGACTAGGGAGTGGTAGGTGACCCTGATTGATGAGGGGGAGGGGAAGATGCCTGTAGCCACCGTGTTTGTGTAGACATATGATGTCATATGTGAATGTTCTAGATCTGACAGCCAGCTAGAGAGAGCTAAAAAAAAAAAAAAGAATTTTAAACTCAAGTCATGCAAAAGTAACTAGCAAATTCATATGCTGTGATTTTTTTTTTTATTTTGGGGGTGTGTCTGTGTATATGGCCCTCTATTTCAAAAGCTGGTTTTTACTTTAATTAGAAGCTATTCTTTATTTGGGTGGTGTCATAGATTGGGTTCTTAGGAAGCTGACTCTGAAATATCAATTACTGTAGCAAGAAATTTATTAGGGAGTGCTCTTGGGATCCACACCTGGAGAGGAGGGGAGCAGGTCTGGGCCAAGGGGAAGGTGAGGTGCACAGTAGTCACAGCTTGGCCTAATTCTGCTCCACAGAGAGCTTTGGAGCCATAATAGGCTTCATTGTTGGGTCTGTGGAGCTGGGGCTTTATTGTCTGTTCCTCCTTCCACTGACCAGGCAGTGGGTGCAGCTGCACCAGTCCCTGGGAGGAGGGCGCTCCTGGGCAGAGGACGCCCTTGGACGGATACCCCTAGGTGAGGCAGCAACGTCCCTGCTGCTGGTGGCTGAGGGAGTTTTTCTGGCAGATCTCCCAGTGACCTGGCTAATGAGTCCCTCATTCCTGAAAAGAAATCTGGTTCAAGCATCACAGTGTAAAATTCGAGAATCTTTTAAAAACAGAGAAGGCAAAATTGAGCAAAAATGAAGGCATCTCATTGATCAGCTTTCTTTCTTTTTTTTTTTTTTTTTGTTTTTTTTTTTGATCAGCTTTCTTAATGAGAACTGAGTAAGAGAGTCCTCAGTTTTCAGTTCAGTAAAAGTTACTTAATTTATTGTCTGTGTCTGTTATGACATTTGATTAAATGTATTAAACTATAATGCCAAATGTAAAGATTCAGGGTAATAGTGTTAGACTAATTTATAGGCAAAATGGGCCTGATTTATTTTTTTAACATTTTTAAATTTATTTTTGCATAGAAGAATTGGGGTGTAGGCTAGAGGTATGGGGGTTAAGAGAATTCACCAGAGACAGAGTGGGGAGCAGAGCAGGTAGATTTACTGAAGTACACTGCTGAGGGGAGCAATGGGTGAGACAGAAGAGGTCTGCTGCACCATGTGGGTCAGCTTCCTGGTCGGGGATCGAACTCAGGCTGTGGCAGTGATAGTGCTGAGTCTCAACCTCTAGGCCACCAGGGAGGCCCTGGGCCTGACTTTTAAAAGGATGCCATTTATTCTGTAGTTGGCTTCTGGTAGCCAGTGGCTTTTCTGAGACAGCCTGATTTATAATATACTTTACTAAGTAAAGGAGGGACTTAGAGGTAACCATGTGCTGATCTGAGTCCTGCCATCTCCTCGCTATGAAAACTTCGGCCAGCCACTTAACCTTTTAGACAATTTTCTATTTTTTAAAATGGGGGAGATACTACTTATCCAGACTAATTCAGTGTCATAAAAGCATTCTCCAAATGTTAATGCTAACCAACAAATAAGACCTACAGGACTTTAGAAAACACTTTGTTCAGAACCCTTCGTCTTTCGGATAAAACGGGTAGTCTCAGAAGTCATGAGACCATGTTCAATTATAGGAGTATTGAATAAAGGAGAAACGCACTTGCCTCTGTCTGAGGAATACAGGACAAGTGTCAGGTGTGCTCCGTGAGCTTGAGCCTTGAGCGCAGGTATATTGTGTCATGTTTGCAGAATCCACTGTCACTGGGTTTATCTTGGCATGCATGGCCCCTCTGGTTAGGCCTCCCCCCTGTTATTTATTTAGCTTTGCCTCTTCCTCCACCCCCACATACCTTCTCTGCCAGGTGGGAGATTTGAGTGGATCACCTGAGCCAGGTCCTGGTCTTGACTTAGTTCCAGCACCAGCTGTGTGATCGTAGGCGTGCTTCTTCTCGTAGGCTCAGTTCCTCATGGAAAATTGGGATAATAACACTTGTCCTGCTGATCTGTCATGCTTAGTTCAAGGATCAAATGATACAGTGGATGCAAAACACATTCAGAAGCCCTGAATGCCCTACAGATGTCAAGGATTATTATTATTATCTTCTGCGTGGCTCCTCCCTCCCGCCCTTGCCTCCAGCTTTGTGGGCTTCCTGCCAGGATCCTCTTGACAACTGGCCGCAGTGACTTGTTGAGAAGCTTTCTTGCTTTCTCTCAACCATGAAATGTCATTGGGAAGCTGCTCTGGTATTCAGAGGAACCTAATTAGATTATTTGGGAGGCAGAGAGGGCAAAATTAAAAATGAAAACAATTTGCAAGAAATATTTCCTTTCCATTGATAAAAGAATATTGGCTTGCTGTTATAGCAAAAAGCATATTTGAAGACATTTGGGACGCTGGTTAGAGAGTGTGAGAGCTGGTAGAGCTTGATCTCTTCCCCTTAGGATCTTAGCACAGAGAAGTGCTGAGAGCAGCTTTGGATGCGCAGGGAGAAGGCTGCTCTGCTCTCTGCACCCATTTCTCTGATGTGCCCTCCTCTCTTCCCAGGCTCCCTGGCATTGGGCAGGGGTAACGTATACGCCCCGAAGTCTGTAATCGAAGTTGCTGAGAATAATCGTGAGTTGGGAGGGGCCATGGGGGTGGGGGATAGGGAGGTGCAGACCCCCAGAAACCTGGATAACATCCCATCAGAACCGCAGTAGGGGACTGGTTCCCCAGCTTCTCCACTTGCCACTGTTCCTTCCTCCCTCACACTTTGATCCTGTCTGTAGCTGTCACATTGTCCTGCTCCTCCTCGGGCTTCTCCACACCCCGGGTGGAATGGAAGTTTACCAATAGGACCGGGACCACCCTTGTCTGCCATGACAACAAGATCACAGGTGAGTGATCCCCTCCTTCCTGGTGGCCTGTTGTGGAGGGATGGGTTGTGCCTGGGTTCAGGGGTGGGGGGGTGAGGTGGGGAAGGGGCGTGCCCAGGGGCTCATGTGCCCCCAGCCTGCCCATCACTCTTCCTTGGGGATACAGGACAGTCCCTGTGCCTTGGGTGTCACTGTCACCAGAGTCTCTCAGCTCTCCAGCTCACTCTCCCCCTGCTTCCTCTCTCCCTGGTAGCTTCCTTTGCATCGCGAGTCAGTCTCTCATCTGTTGGCATCCACTTCAATTCTGTGACCCGTAACGACAATGGGACGTACACCTGTATGTTCACTGACCACGATGGCAACACCTATGGCGAGGCCAACATCTATCTCACTGTGCTTGGTATGTGTCACTTGTCTTCTGTGTGGGCTTGGAATCCATTGCCTCTCTAAACCCGCAGAAGCTGTGATGCTTTGGAGCTGGTGGGTGGGTGGGATTGTGCCTCCAAGGAGAGGATGGCCTTATTTGGGATAATCTAAGGGCATTAAGGGAGGGAGGCTAGAGCTGAATGGGGTTTTGTCCCAGTCCATACTTAGACTCCAGACAGCCCTCCTTGGCCTGTCATCAGCGCCCACTCTCCCTTCCCAGTGCCTCCATCCAAGCCAACAGTCAGTGTCCCCTCATCTGCCACCATTGGGAGCCGGGCAGTGCTGATGTGCTCAGAGAAGGATGGTTCCCCACCCTCCAAGTACTACTGGTACAAAGACGGGGTGCAGATACCTTCAGAGCCCAAGAGCAACCGCGCTTTCAGCAACTCTTCCTATACCCTGAATGAACAGACGGGGGAGCTGGTATGGAAGGGGTATGGGGCGGGGGAGACGTGAGGGGCATGGTTACGGGATCCCTGAGGGTGGGGAGGAAGAACAAGCAATGTTCACGGTGGACTTGGCATTGGGGTCAGGAGACCCCAAAGACAGGAACTTGGCTTCTTCGGAGAGTGAATTAGTTTTCTGTTTTCAGATCTTTGATCCTGTGTCGGCCACTGATACTGGAGAATACTCTTGCCTGGCACAGAATGGGTTCGGGTCGCCCATGAAGTCAGATGTCGTGCGCATGGAAGCTGGTGAGCAAGGGTAGCTTGAACGGCCTCGCGTGGGGGTGGAGCTCTGCTCTCCAGCCTGAGTATGGTGCTGTTGTCAGTGCCCGGATTGAGCATCCAGGTGCCTGACCCCTCGTCTGTGTCTCACAGCGGAGTTGAATGTGGGGGGCATTGTGGCAGCTGTCCTGGTAACCCTCATTCTCCTTGGATTGTTGATCTTTGGCGTCTGGTTTGCCTACAGCCGAGGCTACTTTGACAGTAAGTGTTTGCCCTCATGGGCTCTCCTTGGACCCTCCCTCCTTGGGGGTGGGGGGTGGCGTATGGTCTGTGCCGCATGAGCAGTGTGCCAGACCTGTTTTCCTGCTCTGTGGGGTCTTCTAGCCCGCTCAGGTCATGGCCCTGTTTCTTCTCTTTCAGAAGCAAAGAAGGGGTGAGTGAGCGCCGCCGTGGGCTCTTCCGGGTTGAGGACATGGCGCACATGCTTGGAAGCTGAGCTGGGCCCAGGGAAGGGGCTGGAGGGGAGGCAGCCAGCCTGGGACGGGAGGTAGCGGGTTTGTGGCCCTGCTTGCTGTGGCCCTGGGCCTGTCCTTTCTCCCAGGGCCAACTTTCCCACCCACCCACCCTGCTTCTGGAAAGTTCTCAGTGCTGGCCTCTGAGGCTAGCAGCAGAGGTACAGGGGAGGGGCTGAGGGCTGAGCACCTTGTCTTCTGGCTTGTCTGCAGGACCTCAAGTAAGAAGGTGATTTATAACCAGCCCACTGCCCGCAGTGAGGTGAGTGTGCCTGTCCCGGGACAGGGGGCTCCAGCTGGTGTGGGGGTTCTGACCTGTGGTCTGTGTTGGAGGAGTTACCTGCTACCAAAAACTGTGGAGAAGTGACTGGATGTTTTATTTCTTCAGGGGGATTTCAAACAAACCTCCTCTTTCCTGGTGTGACCCTGGCCGACTGTCTCCTGTCCTCTGCCTGCCTTACCCTGGTGCTTCCAGACTCTCGCCCCTGACTGTAGTTCACCGGATGCCTTATTCCTCACCCCCCACAGGGACCTTTTTATCTTCATGATTATGTGTTTTTAATACTGTCAGCCCCTCCTCTTTCACACCCTCCCTTACCTTCCAGCCACTGCTGAGTGGCCTGGGACTTGTTTAAAGCTTTTGTTCCCCATGCCCACAAGGGATCAGGCAACAGTCACCAGTGACGCCTATTGATATCCCTTCCGAGTAGTTGGTGGGAGTGGTGGGCGCTCACTCCCCACCCCGGCCTGTAGTGGCTCTTGAATGGGAATCTTGAGCCTAGTTCCTTGGCTTTCCTCCTGCACTGAGGCCAGTCCCAGCTCTTCTAATGGGGACGGGCGGCTGGAGCAGCAGAAATGAGTGTTTGGGGGTGACGTCATGTCTCTTCGTTCACCGGAGACCACTCTTCTGTCTTCCCACGGGGAGTACCATGAAGACCCCTTGAACACAAGCCAACCAGCCTGACTGTGTCGGTAGCAAAGACAGGAGCTTTTATTGGGAAGAATATGCTGAGTTTTCAGGAGACAAAGCTGCAAAGCGATAAACCACTGATGTAAAGAGCTGGAGCTGTTTCTCAAGCCATCACTCTTCCCTTGGCTGGAACAACTGGACAGATCCTTTTAAGATGTCTGCAGGGATACTGTGGGGGACCTGTGAGGTTGTCTTAGCTCTTTGCTAAGCTTGAGTGTGCATGATGTGTGTGTGTGTGTGTGTGTGTGTGTGTGTGTGTGTGCATGCCTGCGTTGTCTTAGCTCTGTGATGAAATTGAATGGGAGGAGGGCTTCTGAGTTGTTTGATGAGATTGCATGTGTGTGTGTGTGTGTATGTATTTGTATATAGCTGATTGTTGCTGGAAATAAAAATCTGGTATGTCAAAGCTGCTTCTTGTAGGGAGTGGGGGGAGTGAGGTACCCTGACTCCTTTGTACAAACAAATCCCGTAAAACTGCTTCCCAGCCACCTGGGCTGTCCCCACCCTGTTCACTCCCTGGTTCCTATGCAAGGCAGAGCTACCAAGCATGGGATCACATTCCAGAACCATCTGAGACAGGCCTTCATTGGCTGGAAGTTGCCAAGGTGATGATGCTGCTTGCTCTAGGTTCTGCTTGGCCTCTTAATCCCAGTGAGAGGAGTAAGTCTCTTCCCACCCCCCTGCTCCAACTAGGTGCATTAATGGACTTCTCTAAAATACCCTCCAAGGTCTGTGGTGGGGAATTCTCACATTTGGAGAAAAAACACTTTAGTAGTAGAGTAGAGTAGTAACTATACTTTATTTAGTGGGGTGGGTGTTTGAGAAAATTTGAGTGAGCAATTAAAGGACAAACAGGGCGGCCCGTCATTGCTTTCCTCCTTCCCATCTGGACGCTTCCTTGCCCCTAAGTTTCTGTTTTCCTTCTACCACAAAATCCTAGTCTATTTATTAACTAGCAAGAGGGCAAATTGGGGTCCTGGTATTGCTTATTTCTTCCAGTGGTGGATATTAAGAGCTACTAGGCCATATTCTCTTCCCTTAATTGGAAATCCCTAGCAGAATTGCAAACATGCAAAAGGAAAAACAAACAACAAATCAAACCATCAATTTTGGGTCATGCATCAATAAAAAAATACAATTTCCAGGTGGAAATAAAATCTAATTAGACAATAAAAGAGATTATAAAATGGTTCAGTAAATGAGATTTTTAAAGTATGTTTCAGTTCTGTGTCAGGGCTGGGAGAGGGAGGGAGGAATGTGGCGGAAAGTCCATAGGAAGCAGATGAGTCAGGGCGCCTGTGGGTCTGAGGTGAGTGGCTGCCCCCTCCCTAGGTCACTGTCATGAGTGTGAGTCAGTTATAATCTGCCTTGGACTTGAGGTCTCCACTTGTAACGACTGGGTTGGGAAACACCTTGTCTGCTTTCATTTTAGAATGTTGAAACTAATTTTTTAAATAAATGTTTATTTTTCACATTGACTTTGTTTAAATTGGACATTAAAAGAATGGGGACTCCCAGAGTAACTTGGATATTCAAAGTCTTCCTGATAGTTTTGTTGATTAAGAGAAGGGATAGGGCCTCACTGGTGGCCTAAGGGTTAAGTCTCAGTGCTACCACTACAAAGGCCCACTGAGAAGGCCTGAGTTCAATCTCCTGCCAGGAAGCTGACCCACATGGTGCAGCAGACCTCTCCTGTTTCACCCACTGCACCCCTTAGCAGTGTATTTCAGTAGATCCACCTGTGAATCCTTTCACTCCCCCCAACCCCACACCTCTGGCCTGTACCCCAGTTCTTATATGCATAAATAGATAAAATCTTAAAAAAAAAATTAAGGGACATCCTTCCCTGGAGTCCCATGGTCATGTTTTATTTTTTTATTTTATTTCTTTTTTTTTATGAGATCTTTTTATTTTTTAAGATTTATGCATACAAGCTGAGGTACAGACCAGAGGTGTGGGGCAGCCAGAGGGTTCACCAGAGACAGATGCAAGGTACTTCAGTTGATCTGCCTGTTCTGCTGCTCCCCACTCTGTCTCTGGTGAACCCTCTTACCATTCCACACCTCTGGCCTACGCCCCAGCTTGTATGCATAAATAAATCTTTAAAAAAAAAACAGTGAAAAGTGTAAGCTTCTGCCTTTAGGTCAAAGAAGTTAATGTTTCAGGTATAAAGTTGGGAAGATGTAGAATAGAACTAGGGAGACACTTGTTGCTGATGGCACCATCCTAAGTGCAGAGGTCTGGGGGAGTGGGAAACTATGCCATCTAGACATTTCTAAATGCTAGCCCAGAGAGTCAGACTCAGGCTAGATGACATTAGTCTTCAAATATTTGAAGGTTACTATATAAATGGCCTCAATGACAGATTCCAAAAATACTGGATATAATTCAGAATGTGCCTTCAGAGCTGTCAGGAGGGAGTGTCGAGGAGTGGAAAGGCTGCTGGTTTCAGAGTCAGGAAGACCTCTTCTGTGACCTTGACAAAATTTTCTCAATTTTGGGCCTCCCCAGTGGCGCAGCGGTTGGGCGCTGCGCTGTGGAGCTGTTGGCAGCGGCGACGCCCGGCCGGGGAGAATCCCACATGGCGCGGCAGACCTCTCCTGCCTTGCCCGCTGCTCCCCTCAGCAGTGTATTTCTGATCTGCCTGTTCTGCTCCCCGCTCTGTCTCTGGTGAACCCTCTCACCACCCCATGCCCCTGGCCTGTACCCCAGCTTGTATGTATAAATTAAAAAAAAAAAATTTTTTTCTCAATTTTAGTTTTGTCATCTAAAAGGGTTGATAACTACTAAAGTTTTTAGAAACAAATGAGTCAAGCACTATAAGCTGCCCATGGATGCTTTCAAATGGCATTTTAGACCAGGGGTGGGCAAATTTTCAGTAGATGTCCAGAGTATCATTTTATTTGACTTTGTGGGTCATGCAGTCCCTGCAGGTTTGCATTTGTAGTGGAAAGTATCTCTAGACAATACAATGATGTGGCTGTTGCAATGAGGCCTCATTAAGGGCCCTGGAATGTGAATTTCATATAATAAGATACTGACCTTTTGGCTTTTTCCCAATCATTTAAAAACATTGGCTGGGCCTCCATGGTGGTGCAAAGACTAAAACCTATGATGCTATCGGCAGCCACTGCAGCACTAGTTAGATCCCCAGCCAGGAAGTTACCCGTATGGCACAGTAGACCGCTCCTGTCTCGCCAGCTGCTCCCCTCAGCTGTGTATTTTAGTCGATCTGCCTGTTCTGCTCCCCACTCTGTCTCTGGTGAATCCTCTCATCCCCCCACCACCACCTACATCCCAGCTTGTATGCATAAGTAAATAAATATTTATAAAAAACGTTAGCCATTCTTAGATCCCAGGCTACACCAAAACAAGGGATGGCCTGATAATTGGTTTTTCTCCATAGTTGAAGTGGAAAGAAAATGTCTTCTAATGTCTGTTAGACTAACGTCTGTTTGCAGACTTGAAGATTCCTGTGGTGCAGGTTTATAACATCCTGGGAGGAGGGGAGAAACTCAGAAGGTCAATTGGGTGTGAACAGTTGGATTGGAATGAGGGTGGAATCGTCAGGGCTGCAGGAGGTAGAGTCACCAAGAAGCCCTGATGTCAGTGACAGGCAGTGGGGAGGAGGCTGTGCCTGCATACAGTTATTACAGATACACATACAGTTATTACAGAGCTATGCAAATCAGTTTCTGTTTCTAGGTGATTCTTAGAACTCAGAGTAAATGACATGGAAATAATAATCATGATCTATGGCTCCTTGGTGGAGTCCTGAGGGCAGGGAGCATGTGTTCATTGTTGGCTCCAGCGTGCAGCATACCGTGACAAGCAGTAAATGGAGAATGAATAAATGCCAAGTCTTCTGTGTTGTCTGTCACCAGCATTAGCCCCTCATGTCATTTGTATGCAAACCAAATAAGAATAAGCAGAAGAAAGCTGGGGAACAGAGGGTCCCAGACCCTGAATTTTAGGATCCTGGCACCGCAAACATTTTGTTCTTGGTGTTGAACTGGGAAAACGGGACAAACACAGCCCCCATGCCAAGAATGAGCATGACCCTCACTGATGAACACCAAGGAGGAGTGTGACCACTTACTATAATGTTTGGGGGAAAAGGACGTCTGCAAGAAACTCCACAGGAAGGTTTATGGACCCCCACCTCAAGCCAGAGAGATCCAAGACCCCTAGGGCTACGAATCCCAGAATTCCATCAGCATCCAGAAGAGAGGATTACCGGAAACTGAGGGGTGGAGTTAAGCAGACATGTTGGCTATATAACAAGGGCTTTTGACCTTGGGGGTCTCTTGCTTCTCGCCGGGCTACAGCGTGCCGTTGGGGTTTCTAGCTCTTCGGATCTGGTAGGAAGTATTTGGAGATTTATCTCTCTCCCTCACTTTCTCTTTTGCCCCCGAGTTATTCATTTTTTTAATTTCCCTTTTGTAAATAAACCCTTTTATTAACCTTTTTGTGAGTGCCTGCAATTGTTCTTATTATAAGTCCTTTTTAAGCGTATGGGTAAGAACCCACAGTCAGGCACCCCATTGTATATCGGGGTTGCCCTGTAACAGTTAGACTCCTGTCGGGAAATCACTGATAAGACCCCTGGCCGTAAGTGACCTCCCCCCTCACTGAGGTCATCCTTCCCTGAAACCCACCAAAAGATATGTGGAAGCTACTCTGTATAAACCCCCCCCTGCTGCCTTTGTTCCAGGCCCGGGTCTTTAGAGGTGAACCTCTCCTGGGCCCGCTGGCTTTTCCTGGGCCACCGGCGTAATAAATCTTCAGTGCTCCCCATGTTCCTGAGTGCCTCTTGGTGTTCCCGGGTCAACTTCTGCAACAGTGTGTGAGCAGTGGGATTGTTACAGGGTAACACCTGGGGTGCCTGTCTGGGTTCTCACCCGTGCCCTTCGATGGTACTTAAAAGGCTCAACTGCAGACACACACAATAAAATTAATTAAAGGGTTTATTTATAAAAAAGCAAAGAAAAAAGATAAAGAATAAATTGGTGAATGCGCCCTACCAGTTCTGCTGAGCTAGAATCTTATCGCCTACTCAGGAAAAACTCTGGCAAATCCACACCAGGGACCAAAAAAGGGTTCTCCAACCCCCCAGGTCTGGTTTTTAAGTCCTGACACCCCTCCTTAACTCTTCCCTCACTCCTCAGTATCGTTCTTCGGTGATGATGGCATTCTGGGATTCCTAAGTGTCTTGGATCTCTTTGGCTTGAGATGGGGGTGGGGTCCTGGGACACTCCCCTTTCCTGAGGACCACCCTCTTGCAGGATCAGTGGAGCACACTGCAGATCAAAAAGAGAATGAAGTAGACATTTTACTTGCCTCTGGTGTGCTAAATCCTTTACAAGGCTGGACTCCAAGTTCAGCACTGATTTAAGGTATCAGATGAAGTGGCTGCAGCTTTCGTCTTTTAAGATTGCCCATCTGAGTCTACAGAGGCAGCTCTCTTTCCTTTTTCTCTTTTCCTTAAAGTTTCCGTGTGCTGATGGAAAAAAAAGTGATGTGACTATAAGCAACACATTGAAATCTTCCCTAGAGAGACATCAACCTATATAAAAAAGCTAAAGTCGGGGCCTCCCTGGTGGCACAGGAGTTCAAGTCTCCAAGCTATGGGCAGGAATTCAACCCTCCCACCCACTCCAGGGAGCTGACCCACATGGGACAGTAGACCTCTCCTGCCTTGTCCTACTGTTACAGGGCAGGAGAGGGACACCCCCAAAGCCCCAGCCCTGCCCTGGTCTAAATGGGTTCTGCCATCTGCTGCATCAATACAAAACATATAGGACCTTAAGTGGAAACCAGACTTTAATACAATTAGAAAAGACAGAGAAGAAAAAGAATATATTTTCTAAGCGAAGCACCCCATGTTATCCAACTCCTCGTGGGTACAAGTCCACCCAAATGGGATTGGCCCAAAGCAAGCCTCGAAAGCCTGCCACAAGTCTATAACAGCTTTTGACAGAGACCCTCAGTTCCACCCTACCTTGGGTGGGACAGGGAACGTGGGACACACCCTTTCTCCTGGGGACCACCCTGTTACACTACTACTCCCCTCAGCAGTGTATTTCAGTAGATCTGCCTGTTCTGCTCCCCATTCTGTCTCTGGTGAATCCTCTCACCCCACCCCCCACCTCCGGCCTACACCCCAGTATGGATAAATAAATAAATAATAATAAATCTTTAAAAAAAATTTATTTATGCATACAAGAGCTGGGTGTAGGCCAGAGGTGTATGCATGTGTATGAGAGGATTCACCAGAGACAGAGTGGGGAGCAGAACAGGCAGATCTACTGAAATACACTGCTGAGGGGAGCAGCAGGCTAGACAGGAAAGGTCTGCTGTGCCATGTGGGAAGCTCCCTGGCTGGGGATCGAACTCGTGCTGCAGTGGCTGCTGATAGCTTCATAGTGCTGAGACTTAACCCCTTGCACCACCAGGGAGGCCCAATAACAAATGTTTAAAAAAAGGCCTAAATTTGAGATGAGGTGTCTTTATATCTGGGAGAAGCCTGCCTTGGACGGTGCACTTGGAGGTAAGTGA
The DNA here is from genome assembly GCA_004024925.1 of Scalopus aquaticus. Lineage (NCBI taxonomy): Eukaryota > Metazoa > Chordata > Mammalia > Eulipotyphla > Talpidae > Scalopus > Scalopus aquaticus. The sequence continues at coordinate 64,392 of PVIJ01008217.1, forward strand.
GGAGCTGGAACAACTACCGTGTCCCCACACCTGGCTGTCACTCTTTACCGCCAGTGTTTTGACAGTATTTCTAATAAGCTTGTGACATTTATTTATTTATTTATTTATTTATTTATTTATTTATTTATTTATTTTTTAAAGATTTATTTATTTATGCATACAAGCTGGGGTACAGACCAGAGGCATGGAGCGGCGAGAGGGTTCACCAGAGACAGAGCGGGGAGCAGAACAGGCAGATCAGAAATACACTGCTGAGGGGAGTAGTGGGCAAGGCAGGAGAGGTCTGCCGCACCATGTGGGATTCTCCCCAGCCGGGCGTCGAACTCGCATCGCTGCTGCCGACAGCTCCACAGCGCAGTGCTTAACCGCTGCGCCACCAGGGAGGCCCAAGCTTGTGACATTTAATTGTTTGCACATGAACACCTGATGTTACTGTCTTGTTATAGGAGAGGGGAAGAAATCTTACTCCTTCCTCCTCAGTTCTCCAGTGTGCCTGTAATTGGACTAACAGAAGACACACTGACAGGAGAAATAGTTTATTAACATGTACATCACAAATATGGGCGAAGCACTCAGATGAGTAATTTATAGGACAACTTCAGGGGAAACAGGGGTGATGTGGTTGTTAGTCCTCACCCAGGCACTTAAGAACTTGAGACAAGACCCAAAAGCAGATACACAGCAAGAAATAGTAAGACCTTATTTATTAGGGAGTCATAATGGGGTGAGCGGAAAGCATTGGCTGGCAGTACCAGGGTGCAAGTCAAAGATGAAAAAGCAAGAGGACCAGGCCCACAGGGCTTCAATGTTATAAAGGTGCACCTGACTGCTCAGCTCTGCACCTAGTTCCCAGCAGCTCCCCTGCTCAGGAAGTCTGATTCATGGCATACTGAGAGTTGTAACCCAAAGCACTTGAGATATGGTTGGCATGCAGATGGGGGAGGGGTGGGTGGAGTTTGTTCAGGACATCATTTACTGGCTCAGAGTTTGCTCTTCACTGTTCTTCTGACACTAGTCCTTAGAGGTGGTGGTGTTAGGAAGGGGAGGGGGGTTTGGGAGGTGCTTATGTCATGAAGGTGGAGCCTCATGAATGGTATCAGTGCTTTACAAAAAGGTTATAGATAACTCCCTAGAACTGGCCCTTAGCACAGTGCTTCTTTCACTTAAAGAGTCAATGAGCTTCTGCCTGGTCCACATGCGAGGATGCAAGAAGACTGCAACTGGGAAGAAAGTCCTCACCAAACTATGCTGGCATCCTGATCCCAGACTTCCAGCCTCCAGAACTATGAGACATAAGTTCTTGTTGTTTGGAATCTGCCCAGTGTGTGGTATTTTGTTAGAGCAGCCCGAACTGAGTAATGAGCTGTTGGGGAAGGGAGAATTCCCCTTTTCCCTCTTGGCTCTTCTCAGCTGGTCAAATAATCAAATTAATATCATACAGATTAACAGGAGAAAAAGATCAATTTATGGAAAACCAAGGATGTGAGCTTCAAAATGGCACCCAGGTGATGGGGGTGAATATAAGCTCCTGAGGTGAGGAAAGGAGTGAGAATGTAGGGCACAAAGCAGGAGAGAAGGCAATTCACGGGTATGCAGAGAAATTGGAAAACAAAGTTTTCCCTGTCCTGTAAATATGCTCCTTAGGGGAAGAGCTATTTCTGGTGACAGACTTCCAGACTTCCAGCCTTCTTCCCCAAAGTAAATTTAGGCAGTTAAGGAGGAGGTAAAGAACTCTTTCCTGAATCCACTGGGTTTTCATCATCACCTTTAGTTAAAATAACCCCAGAACAAAGTGACATATTCTGGGGTCAAGTATTCTGCTCTCTCTTAACACATATACCTCCTGTGTACATGGGAAGACCCAAGAAAACTGAGTAACTCCCCCAATTGGCCAAAAGCCACCACCTTACATAACATCAGCTAAAGACAAAGGATATGGGGGAGGGGAGAATACTCTAATAGACTACCAGGAAAGGGGCAGTAAACAGGGTATGGCTGTTATGATGATTTAAATTGCTGCCTCCTCTCCTAAGAGATAAAGAGACTTGGTCATTCTCCTTTTACGGAACAGACACCTTATAAACAGATTTCCCTTGTTAGTGTTAATGTCTCTTACAAATGGCTAACTTTTCACTTTTCAGAGTTTTTCTTTTGCTGTTTCTTAAAAATAACCAGTCTGAAATAATCCTCATACCGGGGCCTCCCTGGTGGCGCAGCGGTAAAGCCCTGTGCTGTGGAACTGTCGGCAGTGGCAACGCGAGTTCGACGCCCGGCCAGGGAGGTTCCCACTTGGCGGGGCAGACCTCTCCTGCCTCGCCGGCTGCTCCTCTCAGCAGTGTATCTCTGTTGGTCTGCCTGTTCTGCTCCCCACTCTGTCTCTGGTGAACCCTCTCGCCGCCCCACACCTGTAGCCTGTACCCAACTTGTATGCATAAATAAATAAATCTTAAAAAAAAAATAATCCTCATACCAAGGAGACATATTTTGGAGTGGCAAATTTTGTTTCCCTTCAACACCCTCTACGGAGTGTCCATGGGCAAATGACGAAAGTGCAGGTGAAATAAGGTTGGTAAGAGGGTGAAGTCCAATGTTTGCATGACAAATAATGTCCCATACCTTTCCTCTGACTGAAACTCAGTGATAAGAGGCCCTGTACTCTGTTTTACGAGGAACAGTGAGAATCAACTCTGAGCCATTGGGTGGTGTTCATGGGCAACTCACCCTCTCTCTCTCTCTTTTTTTTTTTTTTAAGATTTATTTATTTATACATACAAGCTGGGGTACAGGCCAGAGGCGTGGGGCCGCGAGAGGGTTCACCAGAGACAGCGGGGAGCAGATCAGGCAGATCAGAAATACACTGCTGAGGGGAGCAGCGGGCGAGGCAGGAGAGGTCTGCCGCACCATGTGGGATTCTCCCCGGCTGGGTGTCGAACTCACATCGCGAGCTGTCGACAGCTCCACAGCGCAGCGCTCAACCTCTGTGCCACCAGGGAGGCCCCCCTCTCTCTCTCTTTTAAATTTTATTTTTGCATAGAAGAACTGGGGTGTAGGCAAGAGGTGTGGGGAGTGGTAGCAGTGAGAGGATTCACCAGAGACAGAGTGGGGAGCAGAACAGGCGGATCCGCTGAAATACACTGCTGTGGGGAACAGTGGGTGAGACAGGAGAGGTCTGCTGTGCCATCTGGGTCAGCTCCCTGGCCAGGGATTGGATTCAGGCTGCAGAGGTGATAGTGCTGAGACTTAACCCCTAAGCAAGCAGAGAGGCCATCCACATTCTCTTTTTTGGCTTCTCCTTGCACCCTGGTCTCTGCTCAGCAGATACTACCTGCTTGTAGGACAGATAGCATCCTGCCACATGTTGGCCAATACTGTTAGGCTGGGGCCTGGGTTGGCACCAGGGAAGCCATGATGGCCTCTACCTTTCAAATACATTTTCTTTCTTTTTTTAAAGATTTATTTATTTATGCATACAAGAACTGGGGTATTTGTCAGAGGTATGCGTGTGTTGGGGTGTGAGAGGATTCACCAGAGACGGAGTGGGGAGCCCAACAAGCAGATCTACTGAAATACACTGCTGAGGGGAGCAGCGGGCAAGACAGTAGAGGTCTGCTGTGCAATATGTGGGTCACCTGTTGCATTGAGCAACACCACACTGATAAACGGGAGTCATGGAGCAAACTGTTACGGCAGGATGCTGCTGAGAAGGCAGAACCTGGCCTTTTTATTTAGTGAGAGTTTTTGTACAGAAACAGTTTCTCAGGGTCAGAGGATAAGGAGAAAACAATTAGGAGGAAGAAAGTATGTTTATCTAAAAGTTGGGGAGAGGAGTCTGTGAATCCAAGCTTAATTTATAGCTCAGTTTTATGGTCCACTGTTTGAAGTTTGATAACCTGGTCTTCATTCTAGACACCTGTCTCGTTTAACAAGGCATTTTGCTGAAACTCTCTGGGACATAGAGATATATATCAGTCAACGACTCCCCAGGCTTTCCTGGTCATGCCTCATGATGCATACTCATGTCCTTGAAGATTTAAGTATCCTGCTCTTGTTTAACTTAAGAGGTGCCTTTGTGGTGTCAATGATTGATTGACTTGGCCTAACTGGGCTCTGTATTGATAAAGCTGAACTGCATAGCCAGAATGGTGACTTTAGCAGCTTTTGGATTCTAGCAGACCCACAAGCTCCCTGGCCAGGGATTGAACTCATATTGCTGATACATAGCTTCACAGTACTGAGACTTAACCCCTTGTCCCACCAGGGAGGACCCATGGCCAGTACATTTTTTTTTAAAGATTTATGCATACAAGCTGGGGTACAGGCCATTGGCATGGGGTGGTGAGAGGGTTCACCAGAGATGAGTGGGAAGCAGCACACACAGATCGACGGAAACACACTGCTGAGGGGACCAGCGGGCGAGGCAGGAGAGGTCTGCCACACCATGTGGGATTCTCCCCAGCCGGGCGTCAAACTCGTGTCTCTGCTGCCAACAGCTCCATAGCGCAGTGCTCAACCGCTGCGCTACAGGGAGGCTCCCATGTCCAGTACATTTTCTTCTCCCTCTTAGCTCTCCCTTTTCTCACTCCCAATATAAATCTGCTTTTGGGTATTGTTCTGTATTCTTAAGTGTGAGGTGAGGACTCATACACTGGGTCAACCCTGTTTCCCCCAATTTTGTTCTGTAATGCTTGTTGGGGTACAATTGAGTAAGGTTAAAAACTAAGCCCCTACCCCTGACCCAGCAGGTATGTTTGGGAGGCTGGACTAGATAAGGGAATGGATAACGCTGCCTTAGGGACAAGGCCATCAAACTGACCACCATGACCGGAAGAACCAGCCCAGCTCCAGAAATGCAGAAGCAGAAGCCAGAACAGGTTTTTGTGTCAAAGGCCAGTACCAGAGACCAGACATCCCAACAGATAACTAGTGCAAACTGAGGCCCATGAAAACAGAGTATAAAAGAGAACCTCAAGTGCCTCCCTAGTGACGCAGCAGTTAAGTGCTGAGCTGTGGAGCTGTTGGCAGCAGCGACATGAGTTTGATGCCCGGCCGGGGAGATTCCGACATGGCGCAGCAGACCTCTCCTGCCTCGCCCGCTGCTCCCCTCAGCAGTGTACTTCCCGTCACTCTGCCTGTTCTGCTCCCCACTCTGTCTCTGGTGAACCCTCTCGCTGCTCCATGCCTCTGGCCTGTACCCCAGCTTTTATGTAAAAACAAATCTTTAAAAAAAAGAAGAGGGAAACTTAAATACTCCTTAGCAAGCAGACCTCTCTGTCTCACCCGCTGCTCCCCTTCGCAGTGTATTTCAGTAAATCCACCTGTTCTGTTCTCCACTCTGTCTCTGGTGAATTTGCTACACGGTAGCCCTGATATAAATGGGGTGCCTGTCTGTGGGTTCTCACCCGTGTGCTGAAAGGGACTTTTAAGACTAAACTGCAGACACACAATAAAATTAATAAAAGGGTTTATTTACAAAAAGGGAAGGAAAAAAGATAAAGAATAAATTGGTGGATGCGTCCTACCAGTTCCGCTGAGCTGAAATCTTAATGGCACACTCGAAAAAAAAACCTGGTAATCCACAACCATGAACAATTGCCCCCCGCCCCCAAGCTCACAGGTGTCTTGGATCTCTCTGGCTTGAGGTGGGGGTGGGGTCTTGGGACACTCCCCTTTCTTGAGGACCACCCTCTTACAAATTCTTTCACTTCCACACCTCCAGCCTCACCCTGATCTTCTCCCCACAGCAATGCTGTCTTATATTGAATGCTGGCTCCCCCCAAACTACTATCAAAATAATCTGTCCTAAGGCAAAACTGAATTTACTGCTTGCAGTAATAACCACATTGGTAAAGTCTTAGTTGAGTCTCAGAGCAGGGAGGGCAAAGGCAGGGTACTGAGCAGTTTTTTTTTTTTTTTTTTTGAGTCAGTTTAACAAAGATTTTTCAATGTGGGGTGTCAGGGAGCAAAGGAAATCATCCTCTACCCTCTGGGTTTTTCTAGACTGGCAAATAATCAAATAAGCACTACACATTGACTAGAGATAAACCACAGAGGAGCTTAATAATACCAGGTATCGTGCCTGTACACCGGGGAGAGACCACCATGGCTCAAACTTGCCCACCTGGCTTCAGATGCCACCTTAACTAGCTTAGCTAGGACGAGGGATGTTGGGGGAAAGGAAAGGAAACTCAGGGCATTTACTGGGGTAAACAAGGTACTTATTCTTGAAGACCTCTTAACAGAGAAGTTTAGAAATAAATATCAGTGGCAGGGAGAGGGGAAAAGAAAATATGAATATCAAAAGCAACTTCTGCCCAGCTTTCAGAGCATCTCCTGTGAAATAAATTTCTTGTCATAGACGTGATTTGGGTTGGTAGATTTTTGCTTCCTTACAGCGGGGAGACCCGATGCTAAGTAAGATTAGGTTTACTTTGTGGTTTAATAATCCAGGATTGGTGGGAAAAGGATAGGGGGGCCTTTCCTAGCTACTCTGATGAGCTATTTTACTCCAATGATGCATAGGTGGGGTGTCTAATTACTTCACCTTGCTGCTTACCTAGAAATCAGAGGGCAGCTATGAGGATTCAGTAAAATGTTCTGGGATGACCCTCCCTGCTCTAGCAGACTAGAGAGCAAATTCAGTTGCATAGTCTGTGAAACAGCTATGCAAAATCTCCTGCCTGCAGGTAAAGTCATTCCAACTCCAATTAATGACAAGGGAGCCAGATAAAGGAACTGTAAATAATGGGCACCCAGCTTTTGCAGCTCTTTAGCAAGGAAGAGATTAAACCCTAGCATTGCTTTCCTTTGCATATAGATGACATCAGCATACCTTTAGTTCAATGCAATTTAGCACCAGAAGCCCCCTGTTAAGAATAATTACATTTTTAGGCCTCCCCGGTGGCGCAGCGGTTAAGCGCTGCGCTGCAGAGCGGCAGCGGCAACGCGAGTTCGATGCCCTATGCCCGGCGGGAGAGAATCCCATGTGGTGCGGCAGACCTCTCCAGCCTCCCCCGCTGCTCCCCTCAGCAGTGTATTTCTGATCTGCCTGTTCTGCTACCCGCTCGGTCTCCGGTGAACCCTCTCACTGCCCCACACCTCTGGCCTGTACCCTAGCTTGTATGTATAAATAAAAAATAAATCTTAAAAAAAAAAGAATAATTACATTTTTAAAACCATTGACTCACTTTTCCTACCTATATAAACTAAATGACTAGGGGTCAAATAATTGCAAATTGGAAACTGAAATTTGTCCCCAAAAGGAGCAAAGTCAGTGAGTTTTGAGGAAAAAAAGGAGGATGAGGTAAGCAGTGCTAAAAATAGAAAAAACAAACAAACAAACAAAAAACCCAAACTCCAAAACAGCCCACTATGGAGTCCTTCACTGTGTGTGGGGACACCCATACTTAATATCTATTGCAGTTTTGAAGTCATTTTTAGAGATGTTGGGCTGGGAGAATGGGGTCCTTGGATTAACTCTGGAAAAGTTTCACCAGAGTGCCCCCTTCAGCAGCACTGGCGAATTTCCCAGGCAAGTTTCTCCAGGAGACAGAAACAGTTGTATCCAAAAGGCCATGTTTATTATAAAAGGGAGAGAAGAATAAAGAACACTTGCATAGACACATGTGGGCAGGAAGGGGCAGATTTGCTAAAAGAGAGGCCTGCACAGTTACAGGCCGGCAGCCTTGGGGGACAGTTGCCTCTGCTGAGGGAGGTCAGTTAAGAGAAGTCCCGGGCAGGAAGGCTGCTCCCTGCAGAAGGAGAGAGCTGGCGGTGCGGGGCACCTACATAGGCACAGGCGGCCAGAAGGGCTGCTACTCCTGCTCTACAAGAGGAAAAGACTGGTGAAAAGAAGCACCTGCCTAGTTATGGGCGGGCAGAAGGACTTCTGCCCCCTGCCAGTGCAGAGATTGCACTGATAAAGTCTTTTTCTCTTTGGGAGGAGCGCATTCCTTGGTGGATTTTTTTTTTTAATAACTATGTAAAATTTGAAAAGGACCAGAGATTCCACAATGCCCTCAGCCTCCACATCCTCACCTGTGGTCTGCTCCCCATGACACTCTAATAGCAGTCCCACACCTGCTTGGGTCTGCACCTGGCGCCTAAGTATTTTTCATTTCTATAGCTAGTTTAACAACTATGCTAATCACTTCTACCCCACTCCCAGCTTCCAGCATTGTGTGAGGCAGGTTTCTGGTCTTTGGCACCTCCTTTCCAACTTTTTTTCTCTTAATCTCAATCAGTTTCAACCTTTCCCAAAAGCATAATCCTAAACCAAGCAATCTGGAGTTTCCTAATCAGCACTGGTGAGGTCATCTGCATGACACGATCCTCTTGCTTTTCCCTAAAGGAAGGTGATTTTGTCTGAAATAATATTTTCTCTTGCTAATAATCTTGTCTAATTTACTCTCTGTGATAAATACCCTCCATTTTGTGTAACCCCTTGCAATACCTAGATGCTGCCTGATTCATGAATTGCTTAATAAAATCAATTAGGTCTCTAAATTTGTAAATTTTGTTTTTTTAACAGTGGTTGCAGACCTGATTAGTGTTAACAGGCTGAAATATCCTCGACTATAGATAACTGCTGTTTTTCTAGAAAAGGAAATTGGCTGAATTTAGGCTTCACTCCAAAATGATAAAGATCTCTATAAATTAATTTGAAGTATTTTTCCAGGATATATTGTTAAATTAAAAAATCAAGGCTTTTTGGTAACAAAGGAGGGGATATAAGATTGTGTAAGTGATGAAGGAAATGTAACTTAAAATAAGGTTAGAACCAGACTCACACGAGAAGGTGGGGGTAGATGAAATTAGCATAACCATGAACCCAGCTATACCATTGACTAGATCACAAAAGCAGACTCAGGCAGGTATCAGATTGCTGGGAGGAAGGTAAAGATAAGGAGACTGAGCCCATTGTAGAATCTCCACTCTCCTTTCAAATTCTAGTCAGTAACAGAGGATCCATCCTCAAAGATGAGCCCTCCCAACTGAAAGAGGGCTATATCAGTGCTATCCCTGCAAGAATGCAAGGCAATGCCCACCTGTCCCTATGCAGGTACTTTCCCCCATCAACTCTGTCCTTCTGCAGGGCAGCAGCTTGCCTGCCTGCTTGTGACCTGCACCACGCAGGCCTCTCTCTTAGCAAACCTGCCAGAGAGGTAGCTCTTCCTGCTCGCTTGTGTCTGTGCAAGTGTCTTTTACTTCTTTGTCCCTTTTCCCAATAAACATGTTCTTGAAGTATATCTAACGTCTCTGACTCGTGGAGAAACTTGCTGCATGCCGCTGAAGGGAAGCTCTGGTCTGGTGAAAGCTTTCCCAGGGTGAACCCAAGGACCCCACTCTCAAACCCATAAACTCCAAAAAAACGACATCATCTGGCACCCGACGTGTGTAAAACTACATCATCATCACTGGTGGGAGTGATGGAGGAGATATAATGCAAAATAAGATTAGAACTAGACCCACAAAAGAAGGTGGGGGTAGAAGAAATCAATATAACCATTAGTAAAATCCCTAGGTGCCAGCTCCTAAGTTACAAAGCATAGGTAGGAGCTAGACTGCAGTCTAGGGGCAAAGATATGGAGATTGAGCCCATTGTAGAATCTCCGTCTCTTTTCTAATTCTAGTTAGCCAGTAAACAGACAGCCATCCTCGAAGATGAGCCCCTCCCAACTGAAAGAAGGCTATATCAGTGCCATCCAGGCAAGAATTCATGGCAGTCATTTCTCTGCCCACCTGTGCCTATGCAGGTGCTTTCCTTTACCAACTCTGTCCCTCTGCAGGGCAGCGGCCTGCCTGTCTGCCTATGACCTGCCCCATGCAGGCCTCTCTTAGCAAACCTGCCCCCTTAGAGGGCAGCTCTTCCTGTCCACTTGTGTCTGTACAAGTGTCCTTCACTTCCTTGTCCTAATAAACCTGTTCTTTAAGTATAACTTAGTCTCTGTCTCGTGGAGAAACTTGTCACGTGCCGCCAAAGGGAGCTCTGGTGAAACCTTTCCCAGAGTGAAGCCAAGGACCCTGCTCCGCTCTCAAATCCATCAACTAAAACCACATCAGGAGGATGCTGCTAGCTGAGGGTGGAGTTAAGCAGCCAGGGTTGGTATATAACCAGACGTGTGGGCCTTGGGGGGTCTCTTCACCAGTATTTAGTGTGCCATTGGGATTCCAGCTCAGCGGAACTGGTAGGACTGATACCGAACGCCGGCCTCAGTTTCCCTCAGCCAATAAAAGGAAACAGAGTTTGAGGAAAAGGAAAGTGGTTTAATTTGTCAACAAACAAGGAGAGACCATGGTCCCGCTCTCTGGCAGGCTGCAGGGCTGTTTATACAGAGGCAAAAGGGGAGCTGGGCAAGTGCACGAAGGGGAGGGGAAGTGGTCGGCATGGAGATGGTGGGCGCCAGCTTGCTTTTTTTTAACGACTTCTGTTTAACTCCCTTTCCTTTGGAATGCAAGAAAATGAACCTGTCAGACAAGGGGGGGTTCCAAGGATGGGGGAAGACAAACTTTAATGGTTAACAAACTTGCTAATGCTTATCCAAAGGACCTGTCATAAAGAAGACATCTGGTAATGCTATGGACAGAGACTCCAGAGATTAGCTAAACCAAACATATGCCAACTGAGATTTAGAGACCATTTGCCCCTGCAATAAATCAGGTTCATCAGTAATTCACAGCCTGGGACCTTCCCTTGGTATGCGGGCTAAGTTTGGCCTGGGCAAAAGTGCCTTGCAAGTTGGGAGGGGTCTTACCGCTCTTGCAGCCAAGGCTTTTCACTGCCGAGGCTTTTTGTTTTTTAACTCTTTCCCTAGTACAGTAACTGCATCAGGATACATTCACCAATTTATCTCTTTCCTTTTTCCCTTGAATTAATCCTTTCTTCATCTCCCGTCCTTTTGTAAAATAAACCCTTTATTTTTTGTGTGTGCCTGAAGTTGAGTCATATATGTCTCTTTTTAAGCACATGAATGAGAATCCACAGTCAGGCAACCCATGTCATATCAGGGTTGCACTGAAACAAGTATTGCACATTATGAGAGAAGGTACTGAGGAATAGGTCTTCCAAAATGTTCAGACATGGTGCCTCCCTGGTGGCGCAATGGGTTAAGTCACAGCACTATGAAGCTATCCAGAGCCACTGCAGCATAAGTTCGTTAATTGGCCAGGGAGCTTCCCACATGGTGCAGCAGGCCTCTCCTGCCTCGCCCACTGCTCCCCTCAGCAGTGTATTTCAGTAGATCTGCCTGTTCTGCTCCCTACACTGTCTTTGGTGAATCTGTTACAGGGCAGGGAGAGGGACACCCCCGAAACCCCAGACCCGCCCTGTACTAAATGGGTTCAGCCATCCGCCGCATCAATACAAAACATACAAGACCTTTTGTGGAAACTAGACTTTAATACAATTAGAAAAGACAGAGAAGAAAAAATATATTTTCTAAGCCAAGCACCCCATGTTATCCAACTCCTCATGGGTACAAGTCCACCCAAACGGGATTGGCCCAAAGCAAGTCTCGAAAGCCTGCCACAAGTCTAGAACAGCTTATGGCAGGGACCCACACATAAGGGTCAGAAACAGCCAGACAATTCTGGGAGGAACCAAAATACCTTTCGGCAGGGACCCATCCAAAAGGGTCAGATAC